>CAEGAF010132547.1:0-23731 GCA_903067075.1 Micropoecilia bifurca
CCACTATCTACTGGAGAAGTAGAAGATGAACTTTCTGTTCTGCCTGTTACTGTGGAAAGTGAAGGTCTCGTTGTCTGGCCTGTTTGAACACTGTCTTTATCCTTAGGTAGAAGATCTGTTGTCTTCTCAGTGCTGAACATTGAAGAGCCAGTAGAAGATGACATTTCACTTGTTGGTTTACTTGTCCTATCTTCTCTTGTAATTGCAGACTTTGAACTTTCCTCTGGAACATTATAGACTGGTGTAGATACAATCTGTTGCTTAGAAGCATCTGGACCTCCTCTCAAAATATTTGGCTCACCATCAACTACGGATGGGATAGGACGGTCCAACACTTGTGGCACAGTTGCAGTAAGGGAAGTTTCTGTCTCTTCAGCTGGAAAGAAAGTGGACAGTAAGTAGAGCCTTTTACTTAAATGAACCATAAAGTTCAAGTCACAGAAAAACAGAGATTCACTCAATGTAGACTATGGTACACCAACATTTAATATGATACGAATAGACAAACGCAGTCATTGTATTGTTTCCCATTATTTCTGCTTTCACTTTGCAATATATTGCCACACCAATCGAAGATAAAAAAAAAAGATAAAGCAAGTAGTTTTGAATCCAAAAGGAAATTAAGGGATTTAAAGATACCCCCCATTTTTATCCTGAAATGTGAATTCCTAACATTTTTAGGGGAGTAAATTTTGGCTTACATTGTGTTTAAATTTAAATTGAGGACATAGTTTATTAATTTATATTGTTGGTTTATCCTTAAGGGTGTAAATAAATACATTCTTAAAAATCAACAGTCTACGTCTGAAAATACAAAATAGGAGTATTAAAATGCTTATGCCATTATGGAAGATAGCCGGATAATCTCACACAGTTGTTTATAGTTTATAGAATGCTTGAAATTCTTAAAATAAATGTATCGCTTTCAGTAGCATAGCATATAAGATGAACTTTCGTACCAAACTAAAACCGTTTGGGTACGTTTATTTGGTGGGAAAGATATATCTACAAAGTGACACATTTACCCACATCTCAATAAATATTTTTTTATAAAAATATGTTCATTGTATATTTGTTGAAACTGTTGTTCTGACAGCATTTGAGACACATATGTGAAGAACTCAAGCTCCTCTGCCTCATCCTCAGAAGAAGTGGTCTTACTGCCTTCTGCAGAAATACACCACTTCCAGCCAGAAGCAACCAATCGTACCCGATGATTGCCTTTAAAGTTTGACTTACACTCCTGTATGTGTTGCTTACACCCACCCCCTTGTTCTCGTCTGTACTGCAGGCTCTCTCACTGAATAGCTGAGCCTGTTGTGAATGTGCAGGCTCGGAGAAAAAGGCCATAGCCTGATGTCTGTGGTGGAGAATCAACCTCTGATGTTAGGTTCTTTCTCCATCAATAGCACAGCTGTAGCAAACCATCAATCTCGAGCTTGATGCTTTGTGCTCTGGGGGGTGTGAGCAGCACCCATACGAGGATGAATGACACTGCTGAGACATTCCTTCTTCCTCTGATTTGTTGTTTCTGACCAACAGCTTTGTATTTCTTCAGAGACTAGTAAGACCACAGGGAGGAGGCAGAAGAGCTGAATTTTTTTACAATTACCTTTCCATCAGAACATAGTGACCGTTTTAACAAATATGCAAAAGCATATTTCTATAAATGTTACCCATTGCAGCTTTAATACTTTGTACAATCTCTTTTTGCTAAAAGCTTAATCTTTTCTGATAAAACTCTGACAGGGTATGAGCATATTAAGATACACAGTGCAGACTGACAGACACCTTGAGGATGTCCAATTCCAGGGGCATCCGTTGGTCCCTTGGTTGTGTGACCAAGGGACCAACCTTCCCCTGGTCACACAATCTGGCCCAGGAAAGGAGTGCAAAATGTGTATGGAGCCTTTACAGTTAAACGCTATAGTTCTCAACACCATCCTCTCAATCAGGGTAAAGTGGAGGAAAGTCATTATTTCTTACTCTTCACTGACTTAGAGCGACTCTCAGGAGGAACGTGGCAGGTGTCACAGTCCACAGTGGGGAAGCAGGGGTGTTGCCCCGAAACCACAACAACAAGTTAAAACCTTGCAGAAGCCTTTGTCAGGTGAGTGGGACCCCGCTGGACCATACACAGGCTACAAAGCTTGTGGGGTTTAAATGACTCCATCTCTTAAGATTGCAGGAAGGTTAAAAAACAAATATTTATGACTCAGTGCAATAGTAAGGGGGAGGGGAGTAGGTTGGCCACTTGTCAGTTTAGGCAAAGAATGAACAGCCATTCAACAAAAGTTTTCAGCTGCATGTCTTCTTTAGGACCGATCTTGAAAAACATTTGTCATACATTCACTTAAATTATTCATAAGACTATCTTGAAGAAAAGTAGCCAGTAGACAACATGAGGCTTCCCAGCCGAAAGTAAAAGGACTCTCAGTTCCCTTTTACAGCAAGGGTCTCAAAGTGTGGTCATTAAGAGCCAGTGACCTGCAACTTTTAGATCTCTCTATGCTTCAGCACACCCTGCTCGAATATTATCTTATTATCAGAGCTTTGTAGAGCATGGCATCTAAGAGTTGAAGGACTCTCGCCCTTGAGGACAACAGTTTGAGACCACTGCTTTACAGCAATGGTATCCTTCACCAACAGCACACTACCTAGCAAAGGCATATGTCTGCAATACCAAATAACATTTTCTGGATGGGAAAACTACTCATCCTCCAAAGCACAAAGGACGTAAACTAAAACATAAGTCATCAACACTATGCAAGGAAACAAAAACTTAATTTAAAGTTTTTAAATTAACTTTAAAGATTTTAAACAAAATCTACCGAACGAGCAACTCAAAGAGAACCATAGGTAAGAATAAGTCTAGTAGTACAGTCCAACGCCCCATGAATTGACTATCAGTTGCTACCAGATTTACAAATACAAAAATACATTAATATACATGACTTTTCCAACTTTCCTCCCCTTCACTCTCCTTATTTTCTTGCTATCTATGACCTCAGTCCCATTGTCTCATCTCTGTTTTCCTCAAATGACAGTGTAAAAAGATTATCAGTTGTAAATGAGAACACCTGTAGCTTTTCAGCCATGTTGAAAGACACCTGTTACAAATGCAGGTCACGCCTGGGAACTTAGGCAATTTCCTGGCCTTACTGACCCACTCAAACACATACTTGTTCTACACTTAAACAAGCAGATACATGCAAAGGTGAAATTCATGCAGCCCTATCCCCTGGTCTGTCATTTTTTGCACCATCAACCCACTCCACAAAATTCACCATGGAAGCACCACTTGAGCTGCGTAAAGTTCATCATAACATAACAAATTTGCTAAATGATGTTTTTACACCCATAAAAAAATAGTGATTTTCTTTAGACCCAAATGACATTTTATTTTCTTACAATTCATCCATCCATCCATCCATCCATCCATCCATTTTCTTACACCCTTTATCCCTTAATGGGGTCGGGAGTTGCTGGTGCCTATCTCCAGCTGGCGTTCCGGGCGAGAGGCAGGGTACGTCCTGGACAGGTCACCAGTCTGTCGCAGGACAATCTTACAATTCAATCAGACAAAATACTTTTCAATGCCACCACACATTTTTCTGCAAGTTTTTCCCATACACAAAAGAGCAGAAAGAGACTCAGAAAGTCTCATTCAGTCACAGGAGCAGTAAAAGTAGCTATAATCACTTCCTTTGGTCAGGCAGCCTCCAGCTGTTCTGACAAAAAGGGCAGGGACTGTGAGTTAGTGATGACATCATCTTATGAGGTGGTGTCCAGTCTAAGATGAAGACAGGCGTCTGTGTTTACTGCCCTTAAGGCAGTAGACTGCCAACACACTTTAGTTATTGCCAGGTTGGCTGTCACTCAGGTGGTCACACTCAGTTAGTGGAATAATGTAAATGCATAGAAGTAGTTAAACAACACAAAATAACCAGCACCCTTTTACGTGTACAACTATGAGTCATAATGTGATCATGAGTCACATGACTCATAGTCTGTTATTACTTTCATAATGTAAAAGTCATATAAAATAATAGTTACTATCATTATGACTTTCATAATGTTGAAGTCATGCATGTTTTAGGCTCGCTTAGCATATAGTGTAAGTTTTATTTATTTTGATGTTATATATTATAAAACAAGGGCTTTAACGTAAACTTCTTTTATCAGTGGTTTTTTTGTTTCTTTTCTGTCTGTATGGTACCAATGATTGCCATAAGAGTAGATGTAGAAACCGATTGTGTTTGGGAAAAAAACTACAAAGTACTGAAAACTACTTTTCAGGGACCAGGTGCAGTGCATGGCAAGACAGCCCTCAAAAGAACATGGCAGGGGAATCTGCAGATAACTCAAGAGTCAGAAGATACCGATTTAATAAGATGTAATGGCATCCGTGGGAAACAATTCCATCCACAAAGACTCCAGACAACAATTCACAAGGTCCAAAGAATCTATTGCTATGAAGCCAGTACCAGAACCCACAGGGTACCCTAGATATTACATGCTATTTTCTCGACTGGTCAGAACTAGTTTGGCAGCAAAAGAGGGGCCTAGTCATTATGAATACCATCATGTGCCAAAACAACATAGGAAGCAAATCATCTATATAAAATGCATTATTATGAATACAAACTGCATTTGTACAAGCAAGTAACTGCAAATATTTCACTTAATTCCACTGTAGGAAAGAAATGATCAATGCAGAAGACCATATTCAAGCCAAAGACAACCTTGTCACACATTGTATTACATCTCCCTCCTTATTTGTCCTACGTTTGAAAATTTAACAAAATGCAAATCTTACCTGAAGTATTCTGAATCTGTGCCTCTGTGACCACTGAAGGTGTGACTTTGAGCGTGCTGGTTACACTCTCTGCCCCAAAGCTTCCCAACGTGTCATCCTCTGTTTGTGTTTCTGTAGGATGTTCTGTTCTCTGACTGCTGGACTCAGTGAGGGTGTGTTCAGTTGTTGTCAATGCCACTTCTTCAGTAAACACTCGACTCTCAACCGGGAACCTGGAAGCTACATCTGGAGCACCAGATGTAGCAAGAGAATCTGCTCCCTGTGTTTTTTGTATTGTTTGCGTTTCAATGTCAAGGGTCTCTGTTACTTCTGTGGTGCTTATTTCATCTTCTGGCACAGTGTTACACCTAGAGGTAGTGCCAATTGTAGCTGGAGTTGATTTTTCCATGGCAGTTTGATCTATGATCTGTGGAAATGGCTGGAATGGTGGAGGAGCCTCAGGAAAAAAATTCGTTACAATCCCCTCATAATCTACTGGTGTTGACAACTGGAAACCAGGAGTTGCGATGAATGGTGTTGATTCAGAGGAAATAAATGCTTCTTTCCTGGTCATTTCAGTAGATTCTGTAGGACCATCTGTGATTTCAGAGGAAATATCTGTGATCATCCTATGGGTCACAATAGTTTTCTCTGTCTTCCCTTCTGCAAACCTGCCTGCTGTACTTAAAGAATAATCTGGTAGAAGTACATCAGGTTTGATTGTGCTGATCTCAATCACCGAGTGGGAATCTGGATCTTCAAAGGATGCTGTGGAACCTGTGGTCTCCTTTGTCATGTGAATTTCAGTGATCTCTTCACCATGGGAAGGAACAGGTTCAGCAGTACCAAAGCTGTTAGAGTAATTTATGTCTATGTCGCTTATGCCATCTTTATCATCAGGATCCTCCATAATTGTTGGTGCAACTGTTGTGATTAATTGAGCGTCTTGGTCAGGGGGAGTTGGCTGAGGAGGAGACATACTGACAGAGAACATTGATGAAACATATGTGGGAACATCATTGTCTGAAGACTTCTCTGTCTCTGTTGTTGTGTCGAATGATGTGGTGGCAACAGTGGTGGATTTGGTGGTGGTGGTAGTAATGACAGACACATTCACAAGGAAAGTCTGGTTGATTGTGTCTCTCCCTCCTGTAGAGTAGACAATAAAAAACACAAAAAATGTCAAAAAAAATATTAATTACTTTTGGGAAAACCAGTAAAACAAAATTGAGAATTTCCATTGGCATTTGATCACTGGCATTTGTAAGAGATTTTCAGACTTTGATGTCCTGCAAATATAGCATTGGTGTAATTTGAGTTTCTGTGACTGAAATGTCCACCTAACAAGGCTTTTTTTCATTTTTTCATACTTCACTTTGAAAATGTGTGAAACTGTATTTATTTTTTAGAGTGGTGTAGCAGGGTCGCAGTGTTGCTGCAATGCCATTTCAATCTTTGGGAAACAAAAGGTAAATGACAGCAACAGCTAACACATGTGTTCGCTACTTCTAATGTTTCCTAGAAACTTCAGTACAGATGACTCCCTCTGTTAACTTTTACTACACTTTCCAACCAGTCATAACAAGAAGCCATTTTTTTCTAAGCATCAAGACCTAACGGCTCAAGACATTACGTTTTAACTTTTAATCAGCTTCCATGGTCTTCGATGACATGACAGCAGGATATGCTTGAAAATTAGGAACCATTCAAGCAGTCTTTTTCATATGTGCACTTTGAAAGTTTTTTCAAAACATTTCCAGATTTGCCTAAAAGGGTCACAATGTGCGTAACGGAGGAATTAAGCTGTGTATATAGTTGAAGCGATCATGTCTTGTGGTTATGTTACTGTTTCTTCATCTTTGCCATCCTCTGTTGGTTCTGTTACTATAATCTAGTCTTATAATATGGCTCCTTTCATTTTATTCAGCTGCGTGTAGAGCAGCAAATACTGTATAAGGTAAGTTAATCATACGTATTTTACTAAGTCATTTAGTTCATAAATTATTTTCAAAAAGGGTCGTCTTCCTTCCTGCTCCTCTGTACTTCCAGACTCTTGAATTTACTCATACTAATAAAAACCAATCTAAAGCCAGCTTTAGTTGCATTGACAGACTGCATAAAAGGCAGCTGTTGACAATTACGCATTAGCCCTTTGCTCGTGAAACTACAGCATATGTGACATAAGGCGTGAGACACATTTTCCGCTACAGGAAAATGAGGGTCTGCTCAGAAATATTGCATTGTATCACAAATGCATTTCAACTGTTCCTGTTGTAGAGACCCTTGTTTATTTCAGGGGAATCCAAAGTCTACTTAGCAAGTAATCATTCCTTTTTCTCACTGCATCCAGCTCTGAGTTATGTGTTTTTCTGTAGTTTAATTGACATTGGAGGCTGTAAAGACAGAGAGGACAGAGATCCACCAAAAAGTGGCACTTAAAGCTCACTTGCACTAAGGTGTAAATACAACTTGGGTGAGAGAGCTGACATGACACACACAGAGCAGGAGGTGAGTGTGGCATGTTGTTATGCCCTCTGAACTCCATGCAGACTTATCACTGCGAGAGTCAGCATGGCCCAAGAGGCATTAAATGACCAGGCAGTGGTCAGCTTATCTGTCCAGCCTTTCATTTGTGAAGATAGAAAGACCATGTCAAAGGTCACCAAGGATGACTGAATTTAGAAGTCCAGCAGTAGTTTTTGTCCATTATCCAAATGTCTGCTCAGATAACTACAAGTGAGAATGACAGAACCAAAACTGACAATGGAAATTAGAGATGAAAGCTGCAAGGGGAGGGTCGGTTAGTGGGTCTAAAAAGGCTGCAGCATTGGGCACTTTTTCTGCAATTTCTCAGCTATTTCTATTGTCTATCTTTGGGTGTTACCCTAGAAATTCTGAAACTATCACAGTTTTAGGGTTTTTATCATTTTGATATCATTTAGCGTACCATAAAGGGGCATTATTAATATGATTTTTAGTGAAGATCCAATTCTGCATTTGCTTTTGTTCTCATGATCATCTCTGTGTAAACCTAGGTTCTCTGTAACATAGTTTAACCTGAACAGTTTCAAGTTAAACAGTTGGGCTTCAATTATTATGACTAAAATTACAGTTAAATTAATATTTCTTTAATCAAGACAGCATTTACACAAATGGATGTTTTAAAGGAAAAATAAACCTTAATTAGGACAACTTGAAGTAATGAAGCATAATAAATTTAACCGACAGTTCCTTGACCTCAAACTCCTGAGAAATGTCATTGGTCATTTTTTCTCAATTAGAAGAAAAATTATGTATGTAATTGTAGTCCATAGACCCCCCTACCATCTACAACAAACAGCACAATGTCTATAAAAAATTAATCAATCAGCTTCCTGATGTAGTTCCTGAAACACTTGAATGCCAGGCAATGATGGCAAAACGTATAACAAATAAATAATAAGACAATAATAGTAATATTAAATAGATAGATGTTTTATCCACACTTACATTTCAAAATGTGTATAATGGTTGTATGCTTTGTGAAAAACAAAGTGTAGGAAATTGGAAATGAATAAAAGGATTTGAGTTCACAGCAGTCAGGTTTTGCTTTTGCTTGGATGTGTTACATGCTCACACTTTTTGAAAATATATTACCAAGATTTTCAGATGTTGGGAGTGTGCACTACAACAGGTTCAGAGTAAACGTATTCAGGTCCTCATTATACATTTTTATCAGTAACTTTTATCTTAATTGACTTGTATTAATTGTACATTTCATAAAAACATGTCTGCTTGTACTTTTTGCTTTGCTATGTAGAAAAAGCTTTTTAATTGTCTTCAAGCTTCAGTATATAACTTTAATTATAGTTTTTTTTACATATTTGTTGAAACTGTCAATATGTCATGACAGAATAGTATCATGACAGATAATTGGAAAATAATGCATCCTCTGCCTTCTCTCAGTGCTCCCATTGCTAACTAGAACCAACCAATCAGAGTCTGGAGGCAGGTCTTAGCATAACTCTGGGAAGAAGTGAAAAAGTTTGATCTTTTCACAGATTATCTGTCTCATGTTATATTGTCACAACATAGTGACAGTTTTAACATATATTACATACGCACTGCAACTTTAAACTGCTCTCTTAACTTTGAAATGAAATTAATTATTCATATTTTTATATTGCTTGGTGTTTTATGACAAAGAGCATAAACACAGCAAAATAAGCAAAAGGGGGAAATGTTGAATGTTTTTTCTGAGATAATGTTTTGTTTGAATGTATGCTTCAGTGCTAAAATCTGATTATTCTGTCACTAAAACATTCACTGCACATTCAGTTTACATTTCAAGAATTCAAGCAAAATATATAGATTTTTTTTTACCTCTAAAGCAGTAAGCTCCAAACTTCATGAAAGGTTCTGGAAAGCAGGTCTGATTTCTGTAGCGATACAGTGTCCTGACACCCATTAGGCCTCCGCCACACGGGATTCTAGGATGCACAACAGGGTGTCGCACACTCCCGTCAGAGAGCCAGCCATAGTCGCATCTGTCCAGTCCCATTCTCCAAGCAGCGTGCAGTTGGCCAGTGGACGCCAAGACAGCTTTGTGTTTTTTGCACTCCTCGGTGGCCTCTAAAAATGTTAGCTTACCCGCCGCAGGAGCATAAAAGACTTCACCTGAAAGAAAGAAAAATGAATAAAGACTTTATAAAAGCAGGGCACTTATTCTTGCATAGTGTTTTATCTAGTCTAGACGTTTGACCAAATGAGGCCAGCAGTGCAATGGTTCAGGCAAAATAATGCAGAACTACATATGCAAGAAAATGTTAAAAAATCGCACAGAGACATAGAACTAGAATCCTAAATAACCTATTTAGACAGTTTGTCAGTTGACTTGGAGCTTAGTTTCACGCTAAAGAGTAATTGCATTGTTTGACTTGTAATCAAACTGGTGTGTCACAAGTCTGGTTAAATGTGGAACATAAACCACAATCTCTGGGTAATACAGTATGCATTTTTGGCAGTATTCCAAAGACATTATCAACAATGATCACATGCTAATAAAAAAGGGTTTTGGTTTATTAATGCCTGTGTAGAATATGTCTTCAGCAGATTAAACTGCAGACCTAGTGTGTTACCTCTATTTGTTTAATATCTGTTTGCAAATCTTCATTAAATAATATTAAATACCATGTGCTCAAAATATTGCCCTGAACAAATCCCAGATAGAGGAGCAAATGCTGAGAGATGAGTGGAATTTATATTTGACGGCAGGGACATTAATCACAGTAAAATACTGTAGTGCAAGAACAGTATCAGACTAAAGTAGTTGACGAAGAGAGAGGAAAACTTGCTGAGCAGTGCCAAAGACAGTTAAAAATCTAATTATCATATTTTTGTTGGGGACGTTTTTAAAAACCACTAAAGCCATTCTTTCATATGAAGTTATTAGAAGCTTCTCTGCAATCTTCCGTTTACAAAATGTGAAGCTCATTTGCGCAGGAAATTTTGTACTGTAAATTTAAAGTATTCCTATAAAAAAATACATGCATTATCATTGTGGTACAATAAGAGTTTTAGCTGAAGCCTTTTTAAACTCACGCTCTCAAAACTGCCCCAACAGCTTACCGTCAAGTTTATCGACGTAACAGTATACATCATAGGTCTCTGAAGGGTTTCTAACTCCATAAGTCCTAACACCAGGTATCATCTTAAGGTTTCCAAGGCAGCCGTTTCTTGGTCTGGTAATTGGGTATCTACAGAAAATGGGTAAGTATTAAAAATCATAATGTCACGATGTGCATATCTTTTACATATGAGGTATATGTTCATTATGTATATCAACAGTAGCATTGAGTGATAAAGCTGACCTCACTGTCTGGTCCGCAATCCAGCCAGCATCACACTGGTCAAATCCATCTTCATAAGCTGCTTTCAGTTGAGAATAGGTAGCTATGCTTGCTCCAATATCTTTGCAAGTTTGGACAGCTTTCTCATAACTTAAGGTGTACCTGCTGGTGCTTGCTCGATAGTGAAAAACAACACCTGGCAACAAATAAGTTACAAAAAATAAGCATCATTCAAAGATGAGAGACAATCAAATATTGTATACGCAGTTGAAGACAGTCATCTGTAATTCGTTAGCATAAATCCAGGGTGGTAAATTCTGGCAAGTGTCTTGTAAAACACTCTCTGAGGGTAAAAAAAAAAAGAGTCTCTTAGCGACTTTGGAAACAAGGAGGTTTGCAATAAGCCGAGAGGATATGTGAAATACTCACACTGTTCACCACAAATGAACAAGATAACTGCATGTGATGCCATGGCCCTGAAATCCCCATATTTGTGGACGGTAAACAGGCGCTTCAGATTTGATTGATGGTGTCAATTAACATTGCAAATTGTTGGAAAAGAGGTCAGGCAGATTGTAAACCAAAACTATCCCAGTTTCTCCCCACCCATGCGTCCACAAAAGTTATACAGTATCACCCACATTAATTTTCTAAAAGCCTATAAAATTAAAACAATTGAACAAGGTGAAGATATGTTATCACTTGACTCGCACTAACACATGTATTTCACAGTAGTGAAATACAGTTTGTTTGGTAATACTGTCAGTGTTGAGGGGCTCGGGGGGAAATGACACAAAGTAATGACAAGACACCATTAAAATTATGTGCACCAAAGTTTGTATACAACATATGGAAGGTTGCCAATATTAAATCTGTGTTAACTGGGTTTAAACAGAGAAAGCCATAAAGTAAAATGCTGAATATTCCACTTTTTTTTCACAACCACAAACCTTAACATATTTTATAGGGAATTCATCACAAACTATCTCTTAAATCTTTTTTAGGAGGGCATTCTCTCTGAACCAAGGACAACCTAAAGTTGTAGCTTCCTCTCTGTAACTACTAGGTAGCTAGAACTATCAAAGCATTGCTCTCACATCCTGTTTACATTTCTATCACCACTTGTATTCCATTTCTCTCTTATTAACCGTTTTATTTTAGTAATCCACTTCTGCAAATTTGGGTTTTCATCTAAATCATCTAATTCCATAACGCAAAAACAAGGAAACTATAAATAGCTTACCGCTGACATCAAGGTTAACAATATCATGCGTGTCTTCAATGCCGTATGTGGCTTCACAACTGTAAGTCCCAGCATCACTGGCTCGCAGCTTCACCATAGTCAAGGAGGCGTCGCCGACATCCTCCGGGTGACTGGGCACCGATACACGGTTCCTGTAGATGGGGTTCATCTTGATGACCCCATTTTGCATCACCAGCACTGTAGACTTTTCCTGTCCTTTTATTTTGGTCCATTTGATTCGTAAGTAATCTTTGCCATAATTGGCTGTTCTATTTGTACCTATTAGTGGCGCTGATGTTGGGATTGTGGAGAAGAAGCAGGGAAGATTTACTTTCCCTGAGAGGGATCCAGAGATTGGTTGGATTATTGATAATGTGTTGGATGCTGAAAGGCAAAAAAAAGACAAAAGAGTGAATGCAGTTAAGTACTTTTTACTTCCCATCCTTTTATATTCTGTTTACTCTTTCCTCAGAACACAGAAGAAGACAACACACACTGCTTCAGTTGCATGGAAAGGGTGTGACAACTACACCCATCTTAATAAAAAAAAAAGAAAAGAAAAAAACATGCATCATGTTTTGAAAGTGACTCTTGGAAAGTTAAACCTCATCTTTAAAATGATGGGTGTGGGAACAAATTCCCCACTGAGTGCAGTGCATGTACAATGTTTTAATGGAGTTAAACTATGTTGCTAAAACAAGGACATGTGGCTAAATAATTTCATGTTAGACCTGGTAGATTCTTGACATCTAATGCTCCCTCTTGGACAAACTAAGATTAGTCTAAACTAGAATGATGTCAGTATGACAAACAATACATCAGACAATGTTAAAAGTTAATCTAAAAAATAAAGTTGAAATGTGTGAATGGGTAAACATTTTACTTGAAGTAATCTCTCTTAATTTCCTCATTTAGGATTAATCCATATTATTTCAGGCTCATGCTAGTCAAGAGGTCAAGATAAAGCTAACTTCTGTTATCTTAAAACAATCTCAAAACGTACATATGGTTTGTTCAAACAGTATTTTATGATAATATTGGTACTGGGTGAATTTTTGTACATAGGATATAATAATTATTTGCACCACCAATCACCAATGATCTTTCTGTGTGAAACAAGGACTGATGACTGAAGATGCAAAACTATTTCAGTCACAGTAACTTTGATGTAAAAGTATCATAAAGTAGAAATCAACAAAGCAATGTGACTTCTACAATATATTTGTCTTTTTCACATTTTACTTTCATATGTACACTTTGCAAAGAAAGATTACTGATGATACATCACTCCTAGTTTAATTCTTTTGTGTAGATAATCATCAGTTTCTATGTTAATAACCACTCAAACACCTTAAATGTTCAAGTTTGATGAAAATATTTTAAAATGGTAATCTCCAATTTTGTATGAGGGTTCAGTTAAACTATTAACTATTTAATATTTGTCTTTTTTCACCATATTGCCTTTTTTGTTGGATCCAAAGATCCATTGCCTTACTTGTAAATACCCACTGAATGCAAACTTGATAATGGTCTAAATATTCATGAAATCGTATTCACATGAACCACTAATGTTTTAGATTGTGAAATTGTTGTAATACAGTAGAAGTCCTCTTTGCCCTTGACCTAAGTTGGACTAGCTAAAATAAAGGTGCCATGAGACTTATCAGCTGCAGGCTGATCCAGACTTTATCGGTGGCTTAAGAGAGCGGTAGTCAGGGCTCCTGGAGTTTTGATGGCCCTACCTCCATAACAGTGTTTTTTTTTTCAACCTGGTCCTTAAGGCACACTGCCCTGCATGTTTTAGAGATGTTTCCCTGATTTAACAAATCTGATCTGGATAATAGTTCACCAAAAGCCTGTTAAGTAGCCACCAATTGAAATCATGTTTGCTGAAGCACGGAAAGATCTAAAACCTGCAGGACAGTGATTGTTGAAAACCGAGATTGAAAAACACAACACTGTCCTAACGCTGGACTTAAAGAAAGGTAAGTATAAGGATAGTCCACTTTATACAAATCTTTATGTGCATCCTTTGTTTTGTGATTTTTTTGTTCATACAGTCACATAAAATCTGTTTGGAAACAATCTACCTTAACAATGTATTTGTGCTGATAAAGACATTTCTTGAAAACTTAAACTTTTTGGAAGCAATATAGGGTCTTACATCATGCTAAATCTGGGTCTGGCTACAGGTATATATGTTAACTCTTCATAGCTTTTAACAGACATTATGAATTGAACCGTTAGGTAAGTAATATCTTTATTGCCATGACATAACCATTCATAGTGGTAAATGGCCTGAACTTATATAGTGCTTTATCATTTTGACCACTCAAAGCGCTTTACATTAGAGTCACATTCACACTCACAAACACATTTATACACCAATACGCAGATCAGTAGGTAATTTAGGGTTAAGTGCCTTGCACAAGGGCACATTGACACAAGGCAGGAGGAAGCTAGAATCGAACCTACAACCTTTCGATTGCTAGATGACTACTCTACCTACACAGCCACAGTCACCCAGATCAAAGTGGAGAAGATCAAAGCAAAAGTTCATTCGATACTATATCTTACATTAAAATGTTAGCTAACAACTCAAAATTGTACAACTGTAATCACATGTATTCCATTGTTAACATGCATGAGCTCATGTTTAAGTCTTGTGTTTTAAAAAGTGGGAATAGATGCCAGACTCAAATCCATAGCAGTAGGCTGTATCACACAAAGCTCTACAGAGAGGAACCAAATTACCATTTTTTCTTTTTTTGGAAGGTTTTTGAGGGGGAGGAAAAGAAGGAGTTGGCATTCACAAGGAACAATGTAGAGAATGCTTAGAAAACACTAGTGAAGCAGCCCTAGAGGCATGAGTTTTGTGCTTTAATTGAAAGCCATATTAGCATGTGTGATGTTAGCAGCTGTTCTGTCTTCAGGCCAGTGGTATCTTCTAATATGTCACGGTTGTTGAACTCACCAAGTGTATAAACCAGACCACTTGTATAACTATCACTTTTTCCCAAAATAAATAACAATCAAAATTGTCATACTGAACACATGTCAGTTTGTTGTTGATGCTTCATGTGTGTAGGTACACAGATAAATGAGTCCACTTTAAAAACACAAGATGAAGGACATTGGGATTTTGTGTGAATGAACAATCAAAGTACATAAATAAAACAGACAGAAAAAAACAAAAAGAGAACGGTGAACCAAGAGTACCAAGTTCCCAAGAGTAAGAGAAGAGGACTTACTTGTTGCATATGCAGCATCACACAGATAAAATAACCACAGGATATGCTTAATATTTAGAATCATCTGAAAAAAGAAATAGGAGAAAATGTTACATTAGAAAACAATTTCTGAGTTGTTGAGTTTTTTTGTCATAAGTATTTTCAGTGAAGGTCATTGAACTTATTGTATAAAAAGTAAGTTAATACTAAAAATATGCATATAAAAAATAGTATTACATAAAAGGGCTATGGTGAGAATGTGGAAAGCATCACTAGCTAATCCTTTTTGTTAGACTTTAATCAGAAGTTGTGATATGCAGACAGAATTTCATGTTTTCACTGAACATGTGGGTGGTGAAGCTGAGAGGTAAAACTTCCTGTGAGGTCAAACCAGGAGTTTTGGAGACAGGAGGGCAGGAGCAGCAGGCCCCCTGCCCTCATTAGCACCCCACAGTATAAACACAAGGGGTCGGGTATCAGTAAGAGCTGAAAACTGTGGGAACCCTCTATCGGAAGGCAATTAGCACTACTAAATCATCACCCCTAAATACAACATGACTGAAAGTCACTTAAACTGAAAAAAATAATAATCTGTGGCTGTTTTTTTAAGTCACTGGTTCTGACAAATGCCAATATTTGTCATACTGAGTTGAAACAATGGGTTTTAGCTAGTTGAACTTGGTTTTCTAGGAAATCCTAATAAGAACAATTCAAAGGCGAGCCCCTACTGCAGGCTACTGCAGCATCACACAGGGGTTTAATTGCTTACAGATTTTAAAGCCTGGGCCCCTCATGCAGGGATGCTCCTCACTGTGAAAGACGGGCGCCTGACTGCCAACGTCATTTATTCAGGAGCTGATTGTGACTAGACCTCATTTAATGTGGAACAAAAAAGAAAAACGCGATAGGATTTTTTTAAATTATGATTATTATTATTATTTTAAAAAGCTCTGAAAGTGGATGACTTGATGTTTTAAATTTACTGTCCTTAATCAGCGTGACGGAGAAGTTATCTGTGGACAGTCCGCATCATTTGTAACATGATAAATTGTGTTATGCTTACTGATTTGCTTTTATCAGAACTATAATATCACAACGAAGTAACATGTTCAGAAAAGCATCTACAGAGACAAGAGGAGTCCAGTTTCTTACACTACGTCTTCAGAATAGTCTTTAAAAAAGGGGGGGTGGGGGTGAAATACTTACGTTTAAATTCATTTTATTCCATTGAACAAAAAAAACTGTATATAGATACTAAATCCTTAGATTGAGCTAATCCCAGCGCACCACATGCGTGCGTAACACAGTGCCTGGATAGGTCCACTCCAAGTTGAGGCAGCAAAACTTCTCTTCTCCTCTTCCCAGTGAGCCTGACTCCTCTCCTCAGATGATGCGCGGTCCTGCTCCAGCTGCGTGATCCTGGATCTGAGCGCATCGGCGGTATCCCGCGAATGTTGGCAAGAAACAAGTTCAATTTTTGCCTAAGCCACGCTGCTATTTCGTCAAAGAGGAGGAGCTCGTTTAAAAAGTGAATGAGACACCTTGTGGAGGAGGGAACAGTCTCCGATTGACCATGTGCAGGAGAGGAAGCGGCTCCTCACTTAGTCAGACTAATGGGGCACAAATGGTCTCCCCTCTGCAGTTTGTCCTTGTTGGATGGAGGTGATCGCACTTCGATCCGAGCATGCAAGCAGCGCAACATACGCCCAGTGAAACATTGTTTTTACGTGCTTGTTTCAGCTGCCTGAAAGGATCATAATCACCATGCTGGAAATTTCGTGCCTTTTGGAAAGTCCGGCAGTTATGACCAAAGGGTGCGCAGTGTAAACGGCGTGGTGCAGACATTTATCTGGTTAAATGTCGAGTCATAACATTCTGGTTGTTCCAATGCCACAGTCCTGCAGACCAACCCCGGCGCTGCCGACGCTGGTAGAACCAAGACATGTGAACAACACAGATTTAGTTTAATTTATTTTGTCTGGTATACATTAGCGCTACAGTACAAGTGAACGGTCTGGAAAACGTGCTGATCAGCTGAAACTGATCAGCTAAGATGGGTAACCTTCTGCTTCACAGTGATTCACTGGAAACTCTGCGCTGTGCTTCTCCAAAAGAGGAGGAAGGGGAAGTTGGGTCATCTTATCATGCTTTCCATTATTGGCTATTAAATCTCCAAGGAGGGCTCATTCAAAGTCAGAAAGAATAGTGGATGAAAATCTGCTTCCACATCCTGTTAAACACTGCTTGGACTAAAATAGGATTTTCTTCAGGATCTAATCATTTAGTAACAAGCAGAATAAACATCTGATGAGATTGCAGAGTCAACTAAAATCGGAGTGAGAACCGTAATCCATTCTTAAAATTTGGAAGGACGAAATTCTTTAAGCAATAATTGGGAAAGAAATGACAGGAATAGGTGATCACTTATAAGTGTATGGTGATATTAACTGAGATTATAGCACGCCTTCGCTGTGGCATTGTTTCGATAAGATTCTGCAATGTTAAAAAAATGTTTTTCCATCCCAGGTTGCATTAATTTTTCACCAAGATCCTGTGCTGATGACGGGAGAGTCCGACCACTGTGCAGTCTTCCCCATAACATCAAAAAGACTCTCAATGGGGTCAAGGTCTGAACTCTGTGGTGGCTGATCCATGTCTGAAATTGATGCCGTTTCACAGTTTCAGCCTGATAGACTTTGGCATTGTCATCAGGGAAGAAACTGTTCAATTAATGGAATAACCTGGTAACTCGGTATCTTATAGTCGTCAGCCGATGTCATAATGTTACTGAACATTCAACAACCTCAGATCACAGCACAACACGCACAAACTTGCACAGTAGACACCAGGCATGATGGGTGCATCATTTCCTTTGCCTCTCTTCTTGCCCTGACACACCCATTATTCTAGGAGAGGATGAATCTGGACTTTCTTAAATCACTGCAGTCTAATCTTTATGCTCCCTTGTAGTAAAGCCTTTTTCTCCAGTTAGCCTCACTGATTAGTGGTTTTCTTGAGGCTACAGCTGTTCAGTACCAACTCTTAAGTTCCCGTCAAATTATCCGTGTGGAAATGCTCTTACTTTCACTATTAAACATAGCCTTGATGATCTCTGCTGTTTCTTTAAATCGAGTTAGAGACAGCCCAATAAAATATTGGAGTAGGCGACTTTTGCTTTTTGGCCAGACAGTACAGTGAAATATTTTATATATTTTACAACTAAAAATGAGAAATAGTTATGTTGTCAAAATACAGGATACGAACTTTGTATAAGAGTAAATATAAAATACAAACTTAAATATACAGATACATCTTACTAAATTGTAATGTGTTCAGATGAGACTTGTCAGATTAAAAATAACTTTTGGAGATAACCTTTAAGCAGGTATCAAACTTACGATATCAACTGTCCAGAAACATTGATGCATTTATTTGATGCACGGTTGACAGTATTTTTAACTGTATTACACATATTTTTATTGGTCTGATTTGATATTCTAATCTTCAAAGAATTAAAATGTTTTTGTCACAAGCTGCAAGTGGAAAATCATAATTA
The DNA here is from genome assembly GCA_903067075.1 of Micropoecilia bifurca. Classification (NCBI taxonomy): domain Eukaryota; kingdom Metazoa; phylum Chordata; class Actinopteri; order Cyprinodontiformes; family Poeciliidae; genus Micropoecilia; species Micropoecilia bifurca. The sequence continues at coordinate 18,656 of CAEGAF010132547.1, forward strand.
TCTGTACAGTGGTTTTCTTTGAGAATTGATATGTACCTGTTTGAGTGGAGAACTGAAGCCTGCTAGTATTACTTTTTGATAGCAGCTACATATTTACCTGCATATAAATCCGGATTTCTTTAAAAGCAAGAAAATAAAACGTTAAATGGTAAACATTCAAAATCTAATGAAATAATGTCTTATATTGCTGTTATCCTGCTGGAAATCATCCAGTGCTGTGAAAGTAAACCTCCTCCAACGTTTGATTTTCATGTCTTACAGTTCTTCATCAGATTTGTAAATATTCCACCTCTGCTATAATTTCAGTCAAAACCAGAATTCAGAAATAAGAAAAATCATATTGCGCTGGAAAAAAAAAATTCAATCACTCTGCAGTTAGAAAGAAAGGAGTTGTTTGGGCAAGCTAAAGTGATACATGCTTAGACTGGATCCAGTGCCACTGTACTGGGAAATCACCCGATGCAGCATTTATCCAACTTCTGAGTGAGTATCTGCACTGAAAACCAAAGATTAAAAATAATCATAGGTAAATATAATCAGATTTGTATCAAAGTTCTGAAGACTATAATTTCCATAGTCACTGCTTGCTTCCTGATATCCATTCTCAGCTCTATCTATTGGGTTTTGACTCCCATAAGACTGATATTTTTGCAACTCAAACCTTTATAATCTATACAGAAATCTGTCTGTCAGCTAGATTCTTGTGCAACATTACAACTAAATTTTTGGGGAGAAAAAAAATATACCACCTGATGAAATATTTTAGTAAAAAAGCCGCAACTCAATGTGTGAAATATTTCTGCTGCATGTCCAACCGTGGAAACCTTGTGCCAGTTAAGTAGCTATAAATCACTGAGTCAAAGACCTAGTGAAAGAGTGTTTGATCCTGATGATCTGCTGTGCGGACCCCAAGATGACCCATGTATCACATGACCTATTAAGGTGGTCTGCCTCCGGCAACCACTGACAGGATAAAAGGAACATTTAACTTCTTAAACCTAAGAAGGATGTCCTGTAGAAATCAAAAACATTTAAAAGCAATAGCTGTGCTGTTCTTATTTTTTTCTCCCTGATGAAATTCAAGTTGGACCTCCCAGTTCAGAACAACCAGAAACCTGCAGTAACGCCATTTGTTTGTTCTGGTGTAAATACACAGAGAACAACCAACTGGCACATATCAAGATGACTAAATCACTCTTCAGAGCATTACCAGAAGAAAGCTAAATTATTAAATAAGGACACGGAAAAAGTTGTGTAATTGAAGTGTCAAACAAAACCCAAGGCGGTGACACAGAAAGAGAAAAAACAGCTTGCTGTGATTTCCTGGGGTCCAGGGAAACGAGTTTGTGGGGGTGTTTTTGTGTGTCGACTCCCTGTTTAGAGTAGAACATGTGGGAAAACGAAGCTGCCTCTGGACGGACGTGAACCTTGATCCTCTGAAGTCAAGTGAGGAGGTCCAGACCATAGCAGATGATCCCTATATTTTAGGTAAAAGTCAAAGGAGGACAGCTGCGATAAAAGAACTGGGTTTATTCACTTTATTCATACATTGTAAGATCTTCAGACATATCTTATTTTGCTTATTGCAATATGATTTTTTTAAGTCTCAACTACAATCACACTTACAAAGGTAAATGTATGTATGCATATCTCTTCTCTCCAGCCATTTATATATTTTACTCCAACACACACACATACATAGATAGATATCTACATATAAATGAGAGTTGAATCTGATTATAAAGATTGATCAGGCTTTTAAATGACAACCATGCCATTTATATTCACTTTGTGTTTGTTTTCAAAGTGAAATTGATAGTTGCATTTAAGTATTTCCAACAGCATTTCATAGAGACAACAAAAATAGACAATAACATATTCAATATGCCAGTTGCCATTCCTCATATTTTGTGCCAGATTAAAACAATATAAATAGTTTAAATGGAAAAAGAGAAAAATTTAGCACTGTGAAGATTTGCACAAATCAAGATTTATTTTTTAAATTTCCATTCATGTATGAACCAATAAAGTCTGTTTCCTATAAAGAAAAAAGCTATAGTTTTAAAGCATGAATACATAAGAAAGATATAGACAACAATCAGTAAACAAAAGGAAGCCAAAGAAGACAACATCACAACAGTCCCATAAAAGTGGTTATAAGAGAGACAAAAACACACACAATACAAACCTAGATTAACATACAATACAAACTAAATTAGAATTTTTTTTTTCTTTTTTAATCAAGCTTTCAAAATAATTTAGAGCTGGGGGCTCTAAATAATTTTTCATCAAATAGGGAGCATCAATACAGAAAGCAACATTCTCAGATCTCAAGCTAGAGCAAGCTCATGTAAAGTTTTGTATAAGAGGATCCAAGATTATGTTCACTTCTCAATATAAAGGACAGTAAGTGAATTGCAAAATGTAAAATAACTGAATCATTGCCTTTATTTAGCCAAAAACCATCTTGAATTCAACTTTTATAATCTAGACTTACATTTTCTATTCATTAGACTACAAAATCCACAAATATAAATCATCTGCTTAAATATCAAAATTTACTTTAGATTTTATTAAGACATCCAATTAGAAGTATGACTGGATTAAATAAGACATGATTTAGAATTGAGCTTTGCTCTAAATGCAAAAACCAGATAGCTAGAATTTATATCACCAAAGGAGCAACGCAACTGAAACACATTCGTCAAAATCAGCATTATGATCCCATAGAGCCAACATTTCACAGTTAAAAATGTAGATCAATAATTTATGTTTACTGAGTGTTGATTCTGCATCAATCTAATAGAAAACAAAACTAGACTATTATACACTGTATAAAACTTGCATAGCGCTTCTCAGGACCCTTAAAGACGCTTTACAATCAGTCGTTTCCATTTAAGCACCTGGACAGACTGATGATGGCAAACTGCTGCATGGTGGCCACAGAAGCCCTGCAGCAGTCGGACAGAAGTCAGGCTGTCGGCCTTGTTCTGGCCGGTTGGTGTTGCAAGTGAAATGTCTTGCCCAAGGACACAAGGACAGAGGAGGACAGAATGGAAATCGACTGGTGACTCACTGATTGCAGAGGGAATTTCTACTGCCCTCACCACCATCGCCCCTAAACCAAATATCTTAGGCAGTTGTTTGGTTTAGGGGACAATTACTTTATAACAAAGGGTCTGGTTTAGCCTGGAGACCATCTTCCCATGCAATTCTCCTCAATTCCCATCTTTCATCACTGCTCCATCTGGGGTGTTTTCTGTGGATTGTCGTTTACAGCGCATGCAATTTAAGCTTCATAGAATCAGACTGGTGCGCCGCTTACATCACGGCCAAATGTTGCCAATTAGGTAAAAATTTTAAACTTCATCCGTGTTCTCACCTCCAGCAAGCAATTGTTTCACAATAATTGGGTTAGGATTCTTGGTACGAAGCAAAGCGTAGAACCCGGGGCTGATTTTTACCAGGCTAGGTATGGATTAGTCTGGTTAAAAACCAGCTAGTTGTCCGCTGCCATTTGTTTCTTACAGAGGGTGTGGGCTCTTCGCTATTGCGTAACAATTGCTTACTGGAGGCGTGAATTGTGTTGAAGTTTTAAATTTTACTGTGTTAACCTAATTCATGAAATTGTTGTTTAAAAACTACTTTTTTGTTTTTTTTGACTGATATTAGAATTTGTTTGATGGGCTGAAACATTAAAGTGTGGCAAAACAACAACAGAAAAAAATCTCTAAGTGGGAAATATACGTTTCCCGCACTATGAATGTAACTGTTGTTAGCCAATTTTGTCCAACAGCTTCTCAGCACATCAAAAGGAATTTGAATGGAATAAATAGGATGTGACTGAAAACCCCAACATATCATTACCACCACATTAATCTTTGCACAGAGCTGTTAAAATAATGTGGCTCAACTAGAGCAATGTAATCCTCCAACCAACCACACATAGACCAATCTTGTTATTGGCCTATGTGTGAATTGAAGACTGCAAGTAATTCCAGAAAGTGAAGTTAAAAGCTAAGTGTCAAAATATTTGGAATTGTGTGAAAGCTAATGACACACTCCTTTCCACATAACACTTTAAAGCTTCGATATGAATGTATACGGAGAAGAAACTTACAGCAGACTTAGAAGCCTAAAGTCTTGGAAAACAAACTTTATTACAGTCAAAGTATGTCAAGTATGATTGATGTCAAGACTGTTCCAAAACATCCTTCAACAGCGCAAATGTGAGTAGCAACAGTGGGTGAGTAAAAGAAAGAAAAACTGTTGTAAAGCACAACACAATACAATAATTACTGTATTTGGCAATTATCAAAATGAGAAGATATGTAAAACATATGGCAGCAAAGCAACAAGGATAACTCAAAGGAAAGAACTCTCAACAATAAAACCTGGCAAAAACTTAGACATGATAAGTTAAAAGATAAAAAAAAATGTATGGCAGATCTTTCTTGAGTAATGTTTCTCTCACTGTAGATTAAACACTGCAGACAAGGGAGTCAGCGTGAGACATCGAGTTATTGAAGCCAAGCTGCCAATGAGTCAACACCAAGGAACACACTGTGGATAAGCTTGATGATGCTTTGGTCTTTGACCAAGAGGAAGTCAAGATAATGACGTAAACCAATCTCGGCCATGAGAGAAAATTAAGTCAGCTGTGAAAGATTGTCATGGATTTCTCCGCTTAAATTTTCTGAATACCATTTTGAATAGCTGCATATATTTTAGTCTTGGGTTGCACACAAAAGCTAGGTTGTTACTGTACATCACTGGCCATTCACAAGTAAAATGTTCTCATATATTTCACATTTTCATGTCAAAAATGTTGCAATTCTTTAAAAAAAAAAAACTTAATGAACTTCTTGTTCATTAAGGAGTTAATTAATGAACAATGCACTCAAACAGGTGCATTAATTTTTAGGTTAATAAAAACCTAAAAATTAAGGTTTTTATTAACAGAAAAACCTTAATTTTGTCAAACACTTGATGCTCCTGATCACTACGTTCCTGTGTGCTCTCAATACACACACACACACACACACACACACACACATATATATATATATATAATGC
>CAEGAF010132556.1:0-10893 GCA_903067075.1 Micropoecilia bifurca
TATTATTTATTATTATGTTCTGAACCTTACATCTTACATTCTACATTTTTATAGTATTTTATATTTTTATTTTTATTCATCTGTGTGTTTTTGTGTATGCTGCTACTGCACAGTAATTTCCCGGCTGGGATGAATAAAGTACTTCTATTCTATTCTATTCTAAGTAAAACCCCCACCTGTTTAGAGTTGAATTTGAACCATAATAATGACACAATGTAATCTCTATTCTTGGTTTTCACAACTGTTGACTGATGAATTTTGATGTTTTTTTATATGTTTTCATGATGTAAAATACTTTGAACTGCTGTGTTGCTGAAATGTGCTATACAAACAAATTTGATTGATTGATAGTTAATAAAATCACTTACCTGCAATGAACTGATAAGCAGTTGTTTACAGTTAAGCACAGGGTTATAATATGACAACAACTGTTCTACATATTCTTATATTTAATTAATGACAAGCTCTTTGCACATTTCCGATGGCATTTTGAGGTTGGAGGACTTCTTCAGATTCAAGTCAGGTTCATGTTGGTTGCTAGGCATACAAATCAGTCTTGGGTTAACCGTAATCAAAACGAAAGCGGCTCCAACCACCGGTCAAGATGGGTTATGGAAACTGGGTGGATGGACGGACAGACGGATGGACCATCCGTGATGTGATGGGACGCGCTTCTATGTCTGTTCTAGTTTAAAAATGTCTGGCTAACAGTGAGAACTGAGCATAACCTTGGACAAAGTGACACAGCAAAGCTGCAGTCTCCCGAGAAAAATTGCAGACCGGCTAATAAAACGTGACAGTGACAAGCTGTTTATAAGACGAACACAGCGGCGGCGTGTCCTTGCAGAGGTGTGTAAGTGAGAGTCGGTACATGTCAGCGAGAGCTGCTGCTCCGCCACACGGCACCAGCTCTGGCGGTAAATAATGCCAAACAATAAATCACTCGTGCGCTCACGCTGACGAGGAGATTCTCACGGTTTCTCCATGCCGGCAGTAGTCTCCTCTCTTTTACTAACTATCTGCTCAACAAATCAATATGTTTGCAGAGTAGCTGCTCTGGAATCTTTATGATGCCGAAAATGACTTTTTCACCCCCCCACCCCTCCTCTTATTGATCCCCACTGTGTTGATGCTTATTCGCATGATTACGCTCTCAACAGAAATTGGCCTGGACAAAGATATCACATTAAAGGCTCGAGCTAGCTTAACGTAGCGCCGTCCGGCAAGAGAAGTTGGTTTCCCAGAGAGGATGGCAGGATTTATAGTGCGTCCTGCTGCTGCTGTAACTATGCAAAGGAAACCCCCAGCATGCACTTCTGCTGAGCTTGGGGTAGTGAGATAAAACATGCCTTGATGATAAATCAATAAGAATTCCTCTGTGCCCTCGAACGTCTTGTGTATGTACTTGTTGTAAGTGTGTGTCGGTTTTAATAGCATTAATACAGTAACTTATGAATGTGATTATTGGGCTTGTTGTTTGTGGGGAATCTGTGGGGAAAACTACCAATTAGGCAGAAGACTCATAGCTGGGTTTGATCAGAGAGGAGTCTGAAAACTATAGCAAAGGACACAAACTTAAGATAAAAAGGAGGAACATGAATAATTAGACTGGATGCATTTACTTCTTGCCATAGCAATAACTCAATAATAATTACTGTCATATGAGAGCATCACAAGACTTGCAAAACTAATCACAGCCTCAGATTACTTTGTGTCTTAATGAGGTTTAATGTGAGACCAACAAGTAAAAGTCCACAAATGTAGAATGGAAGAAAAGTGAAAGATGCTTTTTCACTTTTTTATTCACACCGTTTTATTCAGACCCTTTTACTGTGTTTTGCTGCCAAATAAAGCTGCAGTATGTCACTTTAACGAAGATGTTTTTTTCACACAATAGTTAAAACTGTCAATATGTCCTATTATGAGACATAAAAAACGGTGCTAATTATGCATTACCCGTTGGTTTAAAGAGGTAAGTGATAAACAATTTAATAAGGTAAAAGATTGGGGTCTCATCTACTTCTGTCACAATAACAACATTTCATGGCTGTTACATTGTCCTAAAAGTTATTAATAATGTAGTTATATATTGAGACCTCTTTCAAATAATATAAATCTAAGGACACAAGAACGCAAGATTATTAAACTTTTCAATTCCAACGAGCATTTAACACTGGAACTGGAAGACAATTTAAATATCCAAAATAAACAAACACGACAACAAATAAATTGAATTAAATTAACCTTATTAAATTATTGCATTCTACAATCAACTAAATGTCGTTAAACGGCAAGAGAGAACATAGAAGTCGCTTATCAAGTAAGAAAGCAACAAAAAACAACCGTAGAAGCTCGACTCTAAAACCTCGCATCATGAATGTATTTCTTTTTTTCCTTGTGTCACTAGGTTAAGTCGCGTTGCCACTCTAAACAGACAAATTAGTGAGCTGTTGGGCTCTACCCTATGTTTAGCCCAGGAGGAAACAAGCACTTCTTGGACTTAACCAACCATTAGGAGGAAACCAGCAGGATGACGGCTGACGTGAGGGGATTTCCCAGTGATGCACAGGCTGTGCATTATGCATGAACATTGAACATGTTTCAACCCTTTCCCACGTTATCAATCAGACCTTTTTACCAGATGATCACATGTCATGTAATTAAATAGTTAAACGTGGTGTTTGTAGAGGTTTTGTGTGTGTAGAAGAATGTTTCCAGTCATATTTCAGAGACAAGAACTCCGGATTTATACTAATATAAATGCATGAAGACTAAATCGTCCATTTTGGCCCCCCTTGTCCCACACTCTGGTGGTCTGTCTCACTTGGACTTTTGACGGACTTCAGCCAGCAGCCGATCACACACCGCGTGCAAAAGAAATTAAAGTAGCGGTTCTGCTCTGACCTCTTGAATCTTAAGAGGCAGCAGCATTACTTCTTCTTTATGATTTATTACACTGTCTAAATGAGGTGCGTTGGCAGAGATTCAACCATCACTGGGAAATTTATCTTTATCCTTAAAGAGACAGTTCCGATTTTTTTCTTCTTTTTTGTACATGTGTTCCATGAAGGGTTTGTTTTACCGACAGTCAGGCGCTTCCATAGTGAACACAAAAAACAACAAAAACTCATCTTGGATGAAGATATAAAAACATTTTTGAAATTATTGCAGTCTAGCAGCTCATTCAAAAAATATTCATACAGCTGCAATTAATTTAGCATTAAATAGTTCTCTGGAAGCCCAGCTGTGTTTAAATGTTACATTTCTTTTCTATCCAGTTGCTGTCAACATGTGACATTTTCTCGTGATGCAAGTATTTTAAACTATTGTGAGCTTCAAACACAAAGACTTGTGCTTTAATCTTGACAACCTTGATTCTCTCATACATGTTTCAGGGATCCTTTAGTCTCCCGTGGCAACCAGTCAGCTATGGGCGGACCTAGCTCCGCCTTTGAGGACGTAGTTCCTCCTCAGAGCTGCAGTTTCTGAGCTTTCGCTTCACAGAGGAGTCCACCCCCATGACTCCCTCCACTCAGCTCCTTCAGACTAGCCAGCAGCAATTAGCAAACACCTGGTGGAAAAGTGCATCAGCTGAGTCCATTATAGGAGCTACTTTTCAGAGAAATGCTGCTGAAGTCTTCGTTAAAGGGTTAAAAGAGAAGCCATGTCGTGATGACTTTCTGAAGGCGGAGCTTCAGAAAGAGCAGAAGTTTTTAAAGAGACCGAGGCATAATTTTACGGCGTTAAATTATAAAATCATCTTTCTTTCAAGTCACATTTGAGACAGATACATAGTTACTTGATTGTGCTATAAAACGGCTATATGGGCCTGGAAAACATGACAAAATCACCTAAAGTGTTGCAGTTACTATGCCAGGCCTGTATGTGGCACTGTTATGTAATCAGTGAAATCCACCAAAAACAAAAGTTTGGAGCTTAAGGCTTTCCGTTATTACCTTATGTGCACTGGGTTGAAATATCAGAGCCCAGTCTCCAACAAGGTCTCCAAATAGTTTTAAATTAATTTTAAATTTGTTGGGAAACTTATAAACCACCATATTATCAAAGTCTTAATTTCTTTAAATCCCCATTTGGGATAAAACTTTGAACAAGCACACACCTTACTCCAGCTTTTGAGGAAAAAACCCCCCCAAAAAACCACTGCTGTGGCTATTAGTTGAAGCTATGGGCGCTGGATTGGACAAGCAAGTAAATCATTTCTGAAATATCCTACTGCGAGCACATAATGTTCAAGTGCAGAACTACATTCAAAGGACCAGGATTTGTTGGTATAAAAGAAGTTTAATTAGACTAAATTTCCAATCTTACGTGGAGGAGTATGCAAGACTTTTGTTGGATTAAAACGGGTTGTTTATATATTCACTATTTCAAAGTCTTACACAGACACTTCCACGTAGAAAATACAAAAGTTGGTGGAGCATGAAATGGCGAATGATAATGAAAGTGCACCAAGAATAAATGTCACAATGTCATTTTGTGTTTTAAACTTATTTCTCAACGCGGCGCATGGTGAAAATCCCTTTTTTCCCTCCTTCTCTTTCCCTTCCTCTCTTTTCTTTTCGGTTCGTGTTTTTCCTTTAATGACTCTGTGAATCATCGCCTTGAAGTGAGGTGGAGGAGTGGGTTGAGAAGTACCGTGTGATACAGATGATTAATCTCCTAGAAAGCAACAGAGCACGTGCCCAGTCCCCCCCGACTCCACGCTTGCCCCCCACAAGCCGCTGCCATGGCAGCAACACGCCGACGAAATGAGAGATGGTGCACTCCGTCGTGTTTGCTTTAAAGGGTTTTTCTGTCACAAGCCGACAAGCAAGAAGATGACAACATAAGGCGACAGGTGATCTGCCAGGTGATGGAGTAACGTGGGGCAGGCCTGAGTAGAACAGATGACGGGTCAGGTCTTCATTTTCTTTTCTTTTTTCTTTAAAAAGTTGTATTTTATTTTCAGTACGAATAATACTGAGAAATATCTATTTTTTTATCCCACATTGAGATGTTCATAAAATCTAACAGCTGAGGGCAGGAAGGACCTCCCATAAATGATGTGTACTTCAGATGCAGGAGTATGCCACAAAAAACTGTTACAAGCAAAAGAGTTTCTCTATTTGTGAACTCCAACATCCTTAAGAAAACAGACAGAGCTTCAATGCAGTGGCTTAACTCAGGTTCATTTCGGGTCATATCAAAAGTCTGAATGTTCTTAAAGGGCCAGCTGTCCCAGAATGTGTTGATAAAACCCATTAGACTGTTAAAATATAAAATACAAATAATCAGCTGTTTGTTTCAGTAGTCAATCAGTGTTTCTTAAAATTAAATCATGTTGAGCATCTTTTCACACTGATCAGTCCCTCCAGGATTTTGTGATAGTTTTGTGTTTTTTTTTCTTTTTGCAATCCAAGTCACACATTTTGTTGTGCTAATTTAGAAATCTTTGTAAGGAATTTTCACGGTATTTATTTTTTGCATTAATATCAGAAAAATGTGGGGATCTATTGATTTTTTTGTGAATTTTATGTATTTGTGAAAAACTGGAGGGACTTATTGATGTAATTTGGAGGAACACATTAAAAGCTCCGGCGCTCCAGGTTTGGTCCTGGGCCTTGAGTGTGACACATGTTGATTAGATCAAAGCATATTTGTGTGTTAAAATTGCCTAGTCAAAGTCAAGACCTGAGTTTGTTTTAGAATTTGATGTTTTCCTGCAGTAGTGAGGCATAAATATCCTGAAGGTTTTTTTTTTTATGTGCATAAGAACCAAATGAAAAAGCACTTCAGATAGCTACTTGAGATGTGTTTACTGTGTCTATATTTATGGTGTCTAAAAGTTATGTTTTAAGATGGCTACATAAAAAGAAATCTAATAAACCACCCTGACTTTAAGAGTGCAGGTCAAAATCCCATAAAACACTAGAGGCTATCCTTAAATTACCCTCCATAAAACAAACAGGCGACAACAAATCAGGATTTTTTTTTTTGTAGAAATAAAGCTTCATACCGGATACTTTTCATGGATATTTTGTTTCAGTTTGTGTTTGTAGTTTTATCGGTAAATAGAAGCAGGAGCCAGGACATCTTGGACCCGATGCTTCTTTCGCTAATCTGTCTCTTGAGTCGGAGCCAACAGCTGAACAAATCCTCGATACTTTATCCCCGGCCTGGAGACGCGCTCACATGGGCCGCACTTCCTGGAAAAGCTGCCTCTCGTCTCGCTCATCATTCATTTAGGAGATTTATTAAGATTGTTTTTGTATTGCATCAATGTTATTAAACACACCAGGAAGCTTATTCTCATCATCTCAATGTACTTTTAGGGAATAGAACAAATAAAACCATCCACATTATTAGGACTGTTACAATAAAGTTTGCTGGACGATAAATAGTTCCAGCACTTATTGATAAATGATATTGTTGTTTTGCGACCATTTCCAAGTAATAATGGCATAACTGGCATCTGAACACTAAAACTGAAAGACATTAAAAATATATATATATATCTTAAAATTAAAGAAACAAATAAAAGGAATTATGAAGTCTTTGTAAACAAAATTATCTTTCCAAAAAAGGGACAGTTGAGACCAAAACACCAGACAGAAACCTTTATCATTAGTTTTTGACAAAAAGAGAGAGAAAGGAAAAAACGATATAATTTATCATGCGATTAATTGATTTATTATGACAGGCCTACTATATTTTATAATTGGTTACAGGAACTTTTTGTCAGCTGAACAGAAAACCTGCTTTTATTTGAGCTGGATTTGCAGGTTTGGGGTTCAGAATAGGGTTATGGATGCTACATGTCCAATTTGTCTGAAAACTGTTTCAATGCAGGTTTACATCATGTCAAGCGTCAGTACAGATGAGTGAGGTGCAGCCAAACGAGACAAAAGAGAAAACATCAAAGCGAACCATCAGTGGAGATAACGCCGGACAAATGAGATGGAACTACTCAAAGATCAAAACGGCTCAAAACTCTACAATGTTAGACGCTTTGCAAAAACAAGGATAAAAGAAAGTGGGATATCACATAGCAACATGTCTGATTTGATTTTTATTGTCTAAAGTGTTTCTCCGAATGTTTTTTGCAATTCCTAAACGAACAAATATTCTCATTGGCTCAGGAGTGTGAGCCAGTGAGCGCCGCAGCGGTCAGATCCATTGTGTTTCACTCGGCAGAGTTTCTGACTTCTCTTCCATCCAGTGGGATTTCTACAAATGTTGCAGTTTTCACCGCACTGGCTAAAATGAATGCATGCCGCCTCCTCTGGGGACTTTAAATTGCCCATAAATGCAGTGATGCCTGCAAGCTGGTTTGGACATCTTGTGCTGCACTGTCACTTTACACATGATTTGCTTTGAAGATGCAGTCTATTGAAAATACTCTCCATCCATTTAGGATGGGGGAAAAAAAAAAAAAATATATAAAACTAATACCATGTCTGTGCCACCACTGCAGAATTCATGATACCTGTTTTTTTTCCTCCCTCGGGTCAGAATCTCTCTCATCAGTCCAATTTCTCTTTCAGTTAAGCACAGATATAGTGCAGTTACAACCCACAATAATTATTTAAAAGCCTTTCAATTGCTGTGGTTGGCTGTATGAGAAACCAAGTTGCTTTTTTCCCCCAGACTTTACTACCTATAATCTATCAGTGGTCCACAACCTTTCTATTACCGCGGACCGGTCAACACTTGGAAATTTTGCTATGTCCCGGATCAGGGGAGGGGGGAGATATGAATATACCCGATTTGGGTTGTTTTGGCCCTTTTATCGCAGCCTGTGGGTTTTTCCCTGGCTGGGAACGAGAAAACAAACTGTTGAATGTAACAGGTAGCTAATCAAAAAGTGTGGTGACTTAAGAACAGAGGGGAATTCCAAACAGCTGATATATCACGCAACTGAGAGACCGGTGGATATCGGAGCTGATATGTGGAAATGTTTATTATTATATGTAAAGGTCATTATTATATGTTTGTTTATTCAGTTAAAAATGTTAACTATGAAAAAACAGTCACCTCCAAATCATAGTGCAGCAAATAGAGCAGCTGCTCCCGTCGTCTTTTATCCACCACCTTTTCTTTTTGTTACATCTTTTATCTCTTAAAATGACTCCACAAACTATCACTATTGCTTCGATGGGGTTCGATGTAGAAGTACTATTGCTTCTATATTGTCATCCTTGAGTATTGATGTGATGTTGAGTGCTGTTTCTCAATTAGCGACTTTGTATTTTTGTGTTTTTGCTGCCTTGCTGCTGAAATTTGCTATGCAAATGAACTTGATTAATTTCAATCATTAACATTTATAATCCATCTTTTGTTTGAGGAAGAACTCTGCTACCTATTCGAAGTTCAGCATTCATGAATTCGCCTATTTTCAGATTTTTCTGTGGATTGTGGCTCCAAATTATTTGCAAAAAAAATTACCTAAGAAATTTTTGTTGAAGAAATTGGAAATATTTGAAAAAATAAAAATAAAAATTCAGGTTGGGAAGCTAAAGCAGGTGATATTTGCCAAATTAAGGAATTTTATTTAAATTACTCATTTTGTTGATAACTACCAGGGGTGCTACCAGGAATCTTGGGCCCCCTGACAAAAAAATTTGATTCCCCCCCCCAACCGTCCCTCGCCCCTCACTGTTACAATATTTTGAGTATTTGACCCATAAAAAGCGTCACAATTTTAAAGGCTTGCAACTGCCTTGCTTTCTTTGGTTCAATACTGATACTAGCACAATATTTTCTGCTCATGAATTTTACATCCAACTGTCTGCATACAGTATTCAAGTACCACAAATCTGGAACAAATGTCCAGAAAACTGTAAAACAGCTGAAACACTGGGTGCCTTTAAATCTCAACTTAAAACCCACCTGTTTAGAGTTGCTTATGGCTAAATTAGGGTTAGAGTCTGGGTTTTTGATTTCTTCAATGTTTTAAATGTTTTTATCTTTTCTTTTTATCTATTTATCAATTTCCTTTTATTTCTCTTTCTTACTGTTTTACATTTTAATGATGTACACAATAACTACAGAAACATAAGTGCATTTTAAAAGAGCTATATCTAGACGTTAGAGTCCTAGTCAAATGACGTTTTGACTAATGTCCGAAGGGTTGGAGTCCCAGTTGACAGCATCTCAACTAAAGTTCTACAACTTTTTATATGTCTTTCTCACTGTTTACATTTTAATGATGTAAACCCCCACGGAAAACGTGTTAGAGTCCCAGTTAAACAACGTTTAACTGAAGTCCTAAAAGGGGGGCAGGTTTTAATGTTTTTATTTTTTCTAAATCTCTTCCTCTTTTTCAATGTTTATTACATGCTGTTTTATTTTAATTATGTAAAGCACTTTGAAAAGCCTTGCTGCTGAAATGTGCTGAAATTTGATTGATTGATTGAAGTAGGTTGCTAAAAAAATTTCCATTAGTTTTATATTACTGAAATGTCTCTCCCAACAAACAGTCAAAAGCAATGTGCAAAATACACATAAATCAATCCAGACTTCTCAAAAAATGCTATGTGGTTGCATTTTATTCAAGATGTAGTACATAACTTTTCCGATCTGCTTTATTCCCTTTACTTGGAGCGATCAAAGAATTGGATATTAGATTTGCTTAAACCAGTCTTTCTCAACAGATTGTGTTAAAAATAATAATGGACAATTGGTTTAAGGCAATTTACACCACAGCAGATAGAAAACCACAAATTAAACAATTAAATCTATTGTCAATCTCTTTACGTTAAGTAAATAAAAACAATATGACTTATTATTTAAATATTTAGTTATTAGTTCATCTTTAGTTTGACTCATGCAGAACTGATCTGATAGTTTCCAAAGCAACGATCAGAAGCATGTCCTTGCACCAGAACTCCAGTGTGGTCATTGACGAGGTCACATATGACCTCATAAGGTCATCATAGAAGGTCTGAGACTTAGAATGCATGTAACTCAGTGCATCATCAGTCAGGATCCAAACAGTTCTGTGAACGCAGCTTCGTATTGTACAAAATTTTTTAGAATTTCAGAAATGCCTTATCCCTTAATTTTTCCAGTCAGTTTTGGACTTGGTTACTTGGTCACAACAGGAAACTGTTTGACTATTTCCTTCCTGGAGAGGACTTGGACCAGAGTGTCTCTCAGGATGAGAGGACTTACTTTCGGAACGAACCTTCTTTTGTTCCCAAAGAACAAACTGGGGAAGTTTGCCTCGAAAAGGAGCCGGTTGTCTTCGAAGACATGGATACTAATTTGACGGAGATTTCACAAGGTAGTACTGAGGACAAGAGCGCTTGCTTGGGGAACAAACTTTCGACTGTTCCCAAAGATTAAACTGATCCGGCTGGGTTAGTTTGTTCTTTCAGCCAGAAAGTTGACTGTGAAGCCTCAGCTTTGGATTTGAGTAAGACATCATCTCTTGGGGGCGATTGGTTCTGACTGTTGTCTGTGCTTATGGGCCGAACAGCAATTCAGATTACCCATCCTTCTTGGAGTCCTTAGAGGGGGTACTGGAGACTGCCCCTCCTGGGGACTCCCTTGTTCTACTGGGGGACTTCAACGCTCACGTGGGCAATGATGGTGAGACCTGGAGGGGCGTGGTGGGGAGGAACGGCCCCCCGATCTGAACTTGAGTGGTGCTCGACTTCTGTGCTCGTCACGGTTTGTACATCACGAACACCATGTTCAAGCATAAGGGTGTCCATATGTGTACTTGGCACCAGGCCGCAGTTCGATGATTGATTTTGTCATCGTTTCATCCGATCTGCGGCCGTATGTCTTGGATACTTGGGTGAAGAGAGGTGCGGAGCTGTCCACCGACCACTACCTGGTGGTGAGTTGGCTCCGGTGGTGGGGGAGGAAGCCGGTCAGACCTGGCAG
>CAEGAF010132557.1:0-43537 GCA_903067075.1 Micropoecilia bifurca
TTAAACCTCAATAAAACCATTTGCAAAAATTTTTTTAAATAGGAAATTTTTCCTTTTTTTTTTTGTTTGTGGTTTTTTTTTTTTTTTTTTTTTTTTTTTTTTTTTTTTTTCATTTTTCAAAAAATGAAATTTGGGCTAGAGTACTTCCTCATATTATACCAAACATGAAGGGGCCAGAAGTGTTCTGATAGCGAGAATTAGTTTTGTACCACAGCTGTTTGAAGATGGGCTCAGGAAAGTAGGAGGGAAAAAAAACTTTCACAGTGTTAAAAGTTAAAGCTGACTAACAGCATTACATGGTTTCACTGCAACAGGCAGTCAAAGAAAACATAGACAGACCATAAAAATCCAGCACACCTCCTGAGATGCCTCGCTGTGAGCACGCTTTGTTCCTCACATTAGTAAAACTAGCAGTGCACTGCTAAACCCTGCCCAGGTGTAAAGGGTGATTTATAAGTAAATGTGCAAAACAAAGATAACAGGCAAAAATATCAAGGGCCAATGCCAATATTTTTGCTGCGTAATGCACTGTTTAAAATTTCAAATAGTTATGTCTGAAAGGCCCAGGTGGCCTGGGTTCACAAATCATAAAATCATATTGCATTATGGATATTTTCTTCTGCATTTCTTAAAGATAGTCGCCTTTCATTTTAACATTTAGAGTTGCTTATCGCAGCAATCGATGGATCACTTACTCTTTGAATGAGGTACGATGTGCCTTTGCAGTTCATTGCCCTGCACATTGTCTGTGACATCATCTATACCAAGTACAAAGAGCACAAAGAATATTATAGTTATGCAAATATTCCTTTGACTTGTCCTTTTAAATACCCTCTAAGCTTCATCAGGTCATGAAACCTTAATTAAATAGTAAATTTACATCAGCATGTGTTTGAAAGGTCACTTTCTTTAACTAAGCACTCAAAATATATTCTTTATTTTCAATTTGTGCATTATTATCTCAAATTAATCACTCTGTCTTGCGTGATATTCAATAATGCAACATGTGGGTTTTGTAGTATTCCCTGATGCTAAATCAAATTTCTCATTCATTACACACATCATGTTTTCACTCTCGGGTGGAAATTTATTACATTCTTTTACCGTTCAAGATCCTAAACATGCAATTTAATTCTGCTGTTAGAATCTTTTTCTTGTTTTTAACTGAGGTGACTTTGGCTCCACAAGCACAATCGCCATGGCTACATGCTGGCCTGGAAGACCCACTGACAAAGGAGCCTCCTTGGATGAAGTGACATGATAGTATAATTGACAATTGATTTCACTTCGCATGCCCATAATTTAATTGTTTCAGGACGGTGATTTGCTTTAGTTCCGTCCCGTATAATGAGATGTACACAAAGAGCGATTAGCATCGCCTGCTGTACAACCACCACCGCTTACAATCTCAGAGTATATTTTCTAATTACTTAAATTTAGTTGGGATGAAACTTTTGATGCCTGTTAGTAATGCAACGTGTTCTTTGGGATGTCCAGCATGCAATTTTTTTTAACAGATTTGTGCACACTACTGGATTATGAGCATGATCTTATTTTATGTGTCCCCCGCAGTACAAAAATATCTTCAGTAGAGTGAATTATCCAATGTTTTTCACAAGTTTCCAGAAGAGGAAATGCTCAAAATCCAACAATATGACAAAAACGTGGACATTTATAGTCCTTTTCTGTCTTGTCTTTACTGAAAAATGACCGCAAACGTAGATTATGAAATTCTTTGCAAACAATCAAACAGCCAATCAAATAATTAAATACTATGAAGCAGAAATAACCGTTTCAGAAAATATTTGAGTGAGGTATTTAAAAACATTAAGACTCCCACAGCATATTTGAACAAGCACAATTCTCTAGTCTTCCCAGTTCCTGTTCTCATGCAGCACAGTTTCTTTTTAACCTGATCATGTCGACTTCAGCGCCTGTCTGCATTTGTCTTTCCCTAGCCGTGCAAAGCTCTGTGAAGAAAAATAAACTTTAATTGGCCATGCTTTCCTGTTGCGTAGAGGAAGAAAGTGTAAGCCTCTCAATTTTGAAGAACAAGGATTGTCCTGTTTGATTCTGGAACAAACAAAAAACAATGTCTCTGCCCTTGGATTTCTTTCCAACTTATTATGTTTATCAAAGTAACACATAAACATGTTAACGCTGTTCTTTATACACTTCATAATTAATAAGGCAAACAAGAGGATTTTCTGATTAATATAAATGAGCAGAATTTGTTGGCCGTACCACTCATAACTGCTACCTCAAGATCCACTGATGTTATTTACCACTCAATTTGTATGTCACATGTACATAAATCATTTGCATGCCCACAAGACATAGTTCATTTTTTATTCCATTTGTTGCAATTATAATTTAGACGTTTGTGTCAACAAACTTCCAGTTAACAAGACATTTCCCCCGTCTCGTTTTATTCTCATCCCACATCAACAGTCAACAATCACAAGAACTAAATGAAATCACCAACAAACAATTTGCTGGGTTTAATGAGTTGGGACAGATGCATGCGCCACATGAGCCAGACCTGGGACAGTCCTGCCTGAAAAAGCAATTACACTGAGTGAATACAACCTTATTCCCACACATTGCTCTGTCTGGATGAAGAGCTTTAATCAACTAAACCTCGAATATGAAGCAAAGCAAAGCTGGATATCAGCATTTACAGCAATCATTTCTAAAATCACTAACTCCACTCTTAGGTCTGATAAATGTATAAAAATCCACCTGCTGCTTAGAGTGTAATTCTTGTGCATTACTGTACAAGAATGCCCTTTTATAATGTCAACTGGTTGTTTTGGAGTAATGTTTGAAAAAAAACTTTTTCCTTAAACGTTTAAGAATGCCTTAAACAAGAAATGTGAAAATGGGTATTGATATATTGCTTCTTGTTCAATGCTCAATATTTTGTATTTGTCCTGAGAAATCCTATGCAAGTTATTTTATATAGAGCTGTTCTAATGCACATTATTGGATCAGTGTTTGTTGATAAAATAACAAGCAACACCCTTAATGGGCTTGTGATAAAAATGATGATAGTGTTTGGTCATATCGTCAAACAGTTGACAAATAACCAAAAAAGAAAACTGGCAGAAATAGCAAATCTGAAGAGGAAAAAGCACAAAGTGAGGAAAGGCAGGAAAAAGAGATAGTAAGGATGAAGGATAAAGTGTGAAATAGGAGAGGAGAGCAGCTCATCATGGATTGATTCTCACACTCTTTGTAGGCTTGTCCCTCCTGTCTTCTTCCAGATGAATAGTAATTGCCCCACCGCCTTTAATCATGTGTTGAATTGGTGGAGAAAAAAAAAAAAGAAATAAGGAAAACGCTTCTTCAGCGATTGAGAATCAATTGCTCAAAGAGTCAACCTATTGCTACTTCGCTTTATCCCCCCCATCAGACAAACAAACGCTCTTAGAGGCCCAATGCACACCCACCTTCTCCAAGGCTCTCCGTGACAGAAACATGCACAAAGTAGCGTGAGCACCCGTGTCAGAACAAATGACAGAAGCACTAATTACAGTGATGGCTAGGTGAAAGAGAAGACAAAATCTGAGGCAGAGAGGTGAGGACAGGAGAAAAATGGAGGTGCTGAACGGTGATCGCAGACTCTCATCTTGCCCTGTGTGTCAGATGTGGCAGCAGACTGAGAGGGGGGATAATTGTTTCGTCAGGGGCGTGATTGCCATCACATTCCTTCCTCTCTGTGAACAAAGCACATGCACCCTTTACCACCTGCCACTCATTTAACTTGGTTACATTGCGAGAAGCTACATCCCAAACTTTTCCCTTCTCATCAATACACAAAAGACAGAAAGAATGGTAAAAAAAACAAGTGAGCCCCAACCACACGAGAATTCACTTTAGCAATGGTTTACATTCAGTGTATAAAAAGATAAACTTTTCCTCCTTCCTGTCATTTACTGACATTCATTTACGCTAAAAATTTTCTGTGTTATGTCAGCCATAACAACCAAAATTACTTCTCCATGCCAAATGACAGAATAATGTGAAATTATTTAGGTAATTGAGAGAAAGTTTTCAAGCATTTCCTAAAGTTAAATTATTAACAAGTCATCAAAACTCAAGTAAAAATGCTATACATTTTGTCGAAGTATAACGACAGACTTCCAAACTAAGTTGGAGATTTCTTAGTTTTTAAGATAAAACTTTATATAAATCTTTGAAGGGAACCACGCTGCTTTGGTGAGGCATCTGAAAAGTGATTTTTACTTTAAAAGTGTCCCAATGTAAAACATATTTGTTCAAAGACGGCATGTCAGTTTAAGCGGTAGCGATGAGTAGCTTGGTCTTCTCTGAACAGAGATTAATCTGTTGGATTATTATGGGAATATTAAAATCTTTCAAGCTCTTCACCCATTTTATGCACCTGTTAGTTTTTAATTTCCCCTCTAATTGCAGACCAACCCACAGTTTCATCCCCTTATCGTTGGAGGTTGAGTGTTAAAATGATGGAATTGAAGGGAGATGGCTTTACAACTGGGTCTTGGTGGTGGTTAATGTGGCAGGTCAGTCAATTCATTTAAACCACATTAGTCTCCGTTGTCGATTTGGGGTGTGTCAGCACCTCTACCAGGCTCTCGCCATTCAGCTACCTGTGGTGCAGAAGGATCTAACACAGGAAACAAAGGTTCCAGTTTGACCAAATAGAGACTGATGGACAAGGTGCGACACCTGAGGCCCAGCCACTTAACAAGCTCTAATGGTTGCACCAGATTACCTGTCCAAGGCGACCCATTGCCATCCCAAATCACCAAGCTTAAATTGATAGCACCAGGATTGCCACAGCAAAACAGATACCTTCAAGCCGCAGATCTGATGACCTCCCTGCTGCATTAGAAATGCCGTTTTCACACCTGGGCGTTTCAAATTGCATTTGGGCATGCTTAATATTCCACTTCTGTGATATCTGGGAGCTCTGCGTGTGGGTGCTACGTGTGGCATTATTCAATATTAAGAACGGAATATTAGAATATGTCACTCATCTCAAGTTTATTTTGCCACAAGGAATGACAGCAGGTCATAAATCTCAAGACAGCAAATCATTAATTTATCGCATCTCAGACATAAAATAAGAGTTTGATCTCTGAGCTCTGCACAAAGTTAGAAACGTGGCAAAAGCAGCAACATGTAAGATTAAGAAGGAAATATTACATTTTGTTACATTACAACTATGACTTGAATGTGTTATTGGAAGAAAATAAGTAAAGGGAAAACTAGGTACGGTTTCATACATTTTTGAAAAAGATTTGTATTGTGTGGTTTGCATTGTGTGGTTTGCAACTCTAAACCCACTAGATAAAATTAAATTAAACTTTCGCCCTACCCACATCACTGTCACTGTGAAAAACTGTGGAAGTCAAACAGAGAACATACAGTCAAGAAATTACAACTTCTTAAGTGTTGACTCAAGAAGGCGCTGAACACACGTCCGCCAGACTTTTCCAATTCTTATTTATCTCTTTCCCTTAACTTCACCACTATGCACTACGTCATAGTGGTCTATCTAATATAAACCTAGATACTGAGGTTTAGGGTTGCAAGATGACAACATTTGAAAAGGTTAAACAGCTTTTAACACTTTTTCAGGGAACTGAGTGCAATATTAAACAGGAAAAACGTTTGCTTCACTAATAAATAATGTTCTGAGTTATAAATATAGTGATACGGTGTGTCAATTGAGAAATGTGCTTTAAAAAACTACGGTATTGCTTAGTTTCCCTACTAAGGATAGAACATCCAAAAACTCTCTTTTTCTTTCCTTCCTCCAACAGAGCACAGACCTGTAATATTTTATGAGAAATGCTTTGGGCATCCAGAAGAGGAGGAGAAATTACTATGGCCAGTGACATTTAATGAACAGAAATCATTCTTTCAAAAGAACTTGAACCGTAATGGCCAGGCTACAGAAAGTTCTGGACTTTTTTTTTCTTTAATGACTTATTTGACAGCTAACATCTACCAAAGTCTGATTTGCCTCACCACCTCAGGGCTGAAACTGAGGAAATCCAGAGGTGCTCAACAGCATGTCAAAACACCCAGTTAGGAAATAGCTAATTTAGCATGAAAGGTTACCTCAGAGCGCCTCGATTCAGGGTAGCATTTATTATAGGACTAAATTGTTGTCTCAGTGTGGATCAGTCAAACTTCACATTCTTTCTTTTAAATTTCTTTTCTTACACCCCCAGCATTGTTTTATAAGAAGTTTTAAAATGAGCCAGGCAAATGCTGACAAAACAGCAACAGGTGTTACCGGCAACTAAATACACAGCACTTTATTTGGTAATAACTGAAAATATTTGTCCTGTGAAGTTATGATTTTATTCTGATTTAAGTTTGGTTTCAGTGATTGGTGACAAAAAAAAGAGCAGATTCCATCTTATGAAAAACAGATCCCAAGCAAAAGCTAATTTAGGGGTTACAGTTTTAGCCACCGCATGAACAACTAAAAATCCCAAACACATGAAACATAATGAAATGCTCAGCTGAACAACAGGGTGCTAGTTTGCATGTCAGTGTTTGCTAGGGAGAGAGCTTTAATTACACTTCACGCTGTTTGCAGCATGGAGCCTAATAAACTGGAGTGTCAATCTCAAACTCATTTATGGCCGATATGCCGTATCTCTGATTACGTTAATCAATGATACTGAGCCTCAGTGGAAACACGGTAGTGTGATGGATTCTCCTCCCAACATGATGAAGTTAGAATTATTTGTTATGGAGGTAAATCTGATCAAAGGCCGAGCGTGATTAGCACTTTGCTTAGTCTATAACAAGTTGCAGTTGAGCAAGGTACATATGGAGGCGTTAAAAAATATTAGCCGATTAACTTTTCAGGGTTTCATTTGTATTTTAGATACAGGAAACCTTAGAAAACATCCATGTATGAAGAAATATTTTCCAACACACACACACTGCAATATGATGAATGTCACTTTTAAATTAGGTGACATAATGGTGTACTAGTACATATCAATAAATTAAAACCAGTATGTCTTTAAAAGTTTGGTCCATCAAACACAGAGTGAAATATTTCAAGCATCTAATTTCACACTTTCCCTGTTCCTATTTTGGATGAAGTGGGATGAAAATAAACTAAATAAAAATCTCAAAGGTGAAGTAGGTAATGAGAAATGAGAAAAAGAGCTTTTACACGTAAACAGGACAATTTGTCATACTTTTAGTAGCAGCGTATAAAATCATTTTAAAAACATATATACAAAAAAGGGAAAGCCAAATAAATTTGAATAAGTTATCTCTGAGATCTTTGCAAAGACAGAAATACAGAAAGACTCACCATCAGCAGTTCTCTTCTGATGGGTTTATGCTTCCTGCATAGAGACAATAAGGCTCTATGCAGGTGAGAGTTGGTGAATTTTGATCACCACTCTATTATCCTACACATCACTGTCAATCATTCCTTTCCTTTCCTCTCCATTTTCCAGCCATTATCTTTTTCCTTTCACTCCATGAATCCATTATTCATTCTGTTCAGGAGAAACAGTCTTGATTCTTAAATCCCACATTTTCTACAGCATCTTCACCTGAGATGGATGACAGATTGGTGTGTTTTTTTTTTCTTCTCAACAGTCAAAGGATTTTAGGTAACCACACTGCTATAAGGCATATATTCATTTGTCTTGTAGTCATGTATCTCCTATACTTGGCTGACACACGGCCACATCTGCGTCTCAAAGAGGAAGTGCAACTTAACAGACTGTAGGTGTGGGAGTGCTGCTGCCCACACACACACAGCCTGGTTTCAGGTTCAAGATGGTGCCAGTTAAACATCAGCTGGTGGAGCCCTCACTGCAACCTTAGCAGCCTGCTATAAACCAGGCCAGATGGCAGCATCCAGCAGGGAGCACATGGCACCTCATGACAGGGCCCTCCAAACGTCAGCGTTTTCTCTGAATTATGGGAAACATTGAGAACTCTCTTCTAAAATTAACGCAGCTCTTAATGACATCAAGTGTCTTTGGAAGCTGCGGCCGACGCTGCTGCTGTTGGCATTCGGAGACGTCATTGTCGCATATTTTTGCCATCTCTATTGCATTCTGGGGGCTTTATCAGTGACACGCAGGCCTCATCTGTGCTGCTGTGAGGGCACAGTGTGATCCTATCAAAGGGCATGTTAACTGCTGCGTTAAGCCTTAATGAAGAATAGATTATGACATTACTATGCAAAGCACATACCGTCCCAACGCCGAGGGGAAACCCGTAAAAGCCCGATAAGGGCTTTTTCTGCTGATCTCACACAAACAGTGTCAGTCCTCAGGGGGTTGTTTGGGCCTGGCTCAATGTTTACAATGCCATTGATCACACTCAGACATGTTTGATTTGCTGACTGGGTATCACAAACACAAGCACATAAGCAGGTGATCATGCACATACAGTATACACCAACATACTTGAGTGTACAAGCATATCCCACTGGTGTAAAGCAACCCTTCTTGACCTTAGAGCCATCAGTCTGCACCTCCTCAACACTTGGATAAGCAGAGTTAAGGTCAAAGCTACAGATTCTACTGTAGCTTTGGCCTTAACTCAAAGCTACAAGGAGACATGACATGTGTCAAGTCTCCTTGACTTGTGTTTTTCTCTCCAAACCTGTCAATGGTGGACTCGTTTCCATGAACTTTAGCTTCATTTATTAAAACCCAATGCCATTATCCCATCCTGAAACTTTCTTACATTAGCCCTCTTGAAATCATCTTCAGGTGAATAGGGCACAAATCATATTTGAACACTTGAAAACCTAAAATCTTCAAAGTATGAAGTCAGCTTTTTTAAACATTTCAATTAAAATAAAATAATTTTTCTAAATATTTGATCAAGCCCATTGAACCACTGAGCACCAGTTCAGATCTCTCTCTCTCTCTCTCTTAAGCCCAAGTAAGATTATTTCTTTATGAACTTCATTCAACTTCCAATTCAGATCTGCAGCACAAATTGCAAAGTTTAGCCAAATTAAGGTTTTTGTCACAAGAAGTAACAACCTCGATACATTTTAGGCAGACTCAGATTACAACAGAGCCCTTTTCAAAGTATTTAAAAGAGTAGTGGCCTAATGTCAGATCTTTTCTTCAGCATTCTCAATATCCTCCCAGAGAGTGACAGCTCAAATTCACCATGCGAGGTCTAAAACAATGAATAAATAATGTCTTGTTTGCACAAAACACACAGTTTGATCACTTTACTGGCAATTTCCTACAAAACTCACTGTGCTTTTAAAATTTTCTACTACACACGAGAACAATTGCTGATGTCCTTGTAAAAATTCTTAAAAATTAGAACTATCCTTTGAGCATAAAGCTATTCAAACATATAGCAAACTTGGTCCTTGCGTGTTTTTTGCTTTGTTGTCAACGAAGACCAGGCAAAACTCAATCCAATAGAAATGATAGCTATTTCCTTTTCACAAAGTCCATCATCTTACCAGTTCCCCGTGTTTTTTTTTCTGCTTTAAAACACACAGTGCTTTTTCAAAGGGGTTTCAATTTGACTGGTTGAGTTCATAAACACAGCCACACGTTCTATCAGTGATCAAGGACACACATCAAAAGCTGTCCATCACTCACTAATGATAGGACATTAGTCAGAAGGCACGCCATCTTGGTGAGAGATAAAACAGAGATGGAGAGATAGCCTAAGACAGCGAGTGTGTAAAGGGGGCATGATATATATGAGATGGTGTCGACTGTCGTCCCTTTCATCATCTCTTCCATAAAGTCTGGCCAGTCATGAAATGAGGACATTAAAATCCTACAGCAAATACAACCATCAACCTGTACAGCCAGCTGCCAGACGGGTAACATGACTATGAAGGTGGCTGCAGTTCTGACTGGTCCTGAATGAAGGAAGACTTCTTAAAACTGGGTTAGTTTAGGAGGCAGCAGATTACTGGCTTTTAAAGGTTGGTCAAGGTTAGTATAAGATTTTCAATCAATCAATCTCCCAGATTTAAAGTAAACACATGTGATGTGGTTGTATACCAAGTTCTCAAGATAACCCAAATGTACGATCAGTAGTGACAAAGAAATCTCATGAAGATTTCTGAAATTTCTCTAATCGTCAGAAAACCCAAAGCATGTGTTTTGCTGAAAGCAGCTAATGACCTCAGTTAAAGAAGAAATAAGGACCAAACCCAAAATAAAGAATATATAGCAGGTAATAAAAAGGAGCTGTACCAATTCAGCTTTTTCCTAGTAAATGTTAATTTCCATCTTCTTTTGTCTTTTTTCAGCTCTTACAATTTTAAGAAATTGTATTATTACTCATATTTATTCATCAAAATATATCTCGAGATCTTCTTAGAACTGTATTTAAATTGGACATTTTAAATTGGGCCAAACTTAGCATTTAAACTGAATTTAATGAACAGGACACAGCAATCAAATCCTTCAGCATCTGATTAATTAAGGCTGATAAAATGAAATAGATTTGGCATATTTAAATCTTTGGCTGAGTGTTGCATTTCTAACTAAAAGACACGGTCTTTATAGAAATTTCAATCCCAAAAATGTGATTTGCTCATATTGCATCAATGACCCCTGCAATGAGCCCAAATATAATTAATATTTGTAGTTTTTTTATCTTAAAATAAGTATTTTAATGTGTGTGGCAATATAAACCCACAGATGCCTATCAATGCCCCTGCCATAGCTCTCCACACACACACCCATTACAACCTGCTACTCTTCCTGCTTTAGTTTACTGCATTGCACCAGAAGTGGTTAGCACATAAGCACCAGGAGACAAAGGAAAAACACAGAAAAAAAGCAGGAAAATCGTCGGAGCTTCAGAGGGAGAGGGCAAAAATTAGAAAGCAAAACATTCAGTGGCAGTCTACATCTAGAGACTCTTTCCTTTCCCATTGATTCTTCAGACATTTTTTAATACACCCTCATCAATAGCACTGGTGGTCTGACAAATGCATTTTTCAAACACTTGGCAGTCAATAGTCATTTAGTCTGTATGTCTGTCCCTCGAGTAAATGGCCTCGATCAATTGAGGTGATGAAAATTCAGATAAATCAGAAGCAGGAATGAAGCGGGGCTCCTTTCAGTATCCAGTGCAGCTAAATGCAAGCAGTCGTGTGAAAAGCCAATACATGGCTACCCCCATGTTTATTAATGGGAGCTCACTTAAAGGTGTGAGTTTAGGAGATCAAGCTAGCCGGTGTGCAGCACAACCTGGACTGCACACTACTAATGCCAGACTTTCAGCTTCTCCAAAAGGGTGGAGCCAGAGCGGAATCGGCTATTATACATTAAGGTCGGTGTGCGGATCTCACAGTGTTACAGGTGCAGATCCAGGTCAAATTCAAACAGCATATCAAGTGTCCCATCTGAACCACTGCTACACAGTCTTAAAAGATACTTATCTCCCTACTCTCACCATCCTGAACAACAATATACTGTGTTTCACTTCCAGTTCCTACAAATCACGCTTTTGCAGGACTCAAGAACTACAACCTCCCTTAGGAGTTGCTGGTCACCCTGCACACCACCATAATTCAGTCTGACTTGTCTTGTGCACATGCATTACTTTGGAGTTTTGATCATGTAAAAAAACATGACAGCTAGAGTACAATGAACAATCAGAGCTGCAGAGATGATCGTCCCAGGACATGTAAAGGTGTAGGGTTAGTGAAAAAGGCAGTTGGCATCTCTGCAGACCCCACATATCCTGGACACAAACTGTCTTAGAGTGCCTAGATCATTCTAATAAAGCCTCATCTTTGTATTTTAAAAACACTGTATTTACAGCTAGAAAAAAAAACTTTTTGTATCCAATTCTATCAATTTATATTTGAAAAGTCAGTACCAGAGGTAAATTCCTCATTTATGTGCACAAATATGGATGATAAAGCTGATTCTGTTTCAAATAAAGAATTTCTTGTTATAATTTGTGCTAGCAACAATAAAACTCAACTTTTCATCCTAGAGCACAGTCTACTAAAGCTGGGCATCATTCTTATTTAAAAGATTTTCAACCTCATTCAAAACAACCTTAAAGTAATAGAAAATTAAGAAAACACTGTGCATTTAAAGCTTCTGAGAATTGTGTTAAAATCCATTTCAAGCTAACTTACATCTGTGATATATTATTCAAGTTTGTGCAAAAACTATGCATCAATAAATTTGGTATTTAATGCACAAGTTTATCAGAATTAACAAGAGCAAATGACGTGTGCCAGAACTAAGAAAAAACTATTAATCTGTCCAAAAAGTTGTCAACATGAACACTGCTATTTATACCAGACATATTAAGATCCACAGCACAGTTGTCCCTTTTTGCTAATCTAAATTTAAAGTGTTAGTCTCACATTGCCACTATTGCCTGTTAAGATGCGACTCCTCTTGTAAATTGCATGTTCCCTCCTCTTCAACTAATTGTGGAAGATTTATTTTTATATCTCTAATTCTTGAAGCGCGATGATGTCAGTTAGTGTTACTCAGAAAGGCAACCATGAACTGACAAGGAAATTGGAAGTAGCAAAAAAAATCTGTTAAACTATAAGCCCAACGTAAAACGAAACCTACTGATTTCTCCTAAGCTGACCTAAAAAATAGTACCCAAAAGAATCATTTTGAACCCCATAGATTTCTCATGAGAAAATAAAAGGTGCCATTAAATACATTTGGAAGACTTTGTCAATAATCTGTTGCATCACATTATGCTCAATATTAATCTTCGCCTATTGTGTCTTAGTGCTTTTGTCATCCATCTGCAAAATGGACTTAAGGCACATGACCTCCACATTTCCAGTTGCTAACATACAACAGCTAATAAATTAAGATAAAATAAAAAGCTAAATGCAGTTAAATTGTTGCAAGACAATGTCAAACCAAAAGGAGAAATGTGCACAACAAAATAAAAACAGAACTTTTAGAAAACTGCATTTAATGTAACAGAATGTTTAAAAGTTGACAAGAAATATAAAAATAAATAAATTAAGCCACTGTTTTCTTGATTACTTTCGAAATTCTTAATGCAAATGGTACCAGTAGGTCAGAGAGAATGTTACATAATGCCAGATCATCCACAGTCTGGCATGTATGTCCTTTATTGCAAAACTCTCGTGACATCTATACCTAAATCATCATCATGAGATTTATCATGAGAATACGCAAAGAAAAATGTTTTTCTCCTGGAAGAATTCATTTGTCAGAAGGGCATTGTGAACAGCAGTTTTGTCTTGTTGAAAGAGCAAGTCATCCCCAGAAAGAAGAGTACCCGCAATCAAGAACGATGCTTGCAGTCACAGTTTGACAGCCCTGAACAACTAGAAACCGATGTACCGTCGAAGGGACAGGCTTTGCTGATTACCATGAAGCCTCCTCGATTGTTGCAAAAAATATGACATCTTCATCGGGATCTCCTTGTGATTCTTGAAATGTTAGAAGCTATCAGGACAATTCAGATTACTTTTTGTTCTGGTTGGAAGAAATAACTTTCTTCTAACTTTCAATATTTGATGTTTCTTTGTAGAGTTCAAAGGATCATGTTTGGGGTGAAGGAAAGACACATCCTTTGAGGTCCATCTCTCCCACATGTCATCTTAAATTCCTTAAATTGGGACAAGGAAGTGGCTGTGTTTTTATGAACATCCCAGCGGATTGTCTAGTTCAATGCAACTGAAAATAATTTGATACAGCAATTAATCATTTTCTTCTATAACCCTCAGTATGTTAAAAAAAATTTAAATGACTTTTTTTGTACCTATCCAATCATCAGAGCCACATTTCAAGAGGTCTAGCTTGTGCAACTCAAGAATCCTGCTATGTTTAAAGACAGAAAGCCTTTCGCTTTCGAGTTCAGCAGGTCATGACATCGACCCTCGTATTTCAATTACATGAAAGCAAGATTTATGAACAGGTTTTCCATTTTTATGGCTAAGAGTCTTTTGAACAGCCGATTGGAATTTAAAAGCAGTTTTCAATATTTTGTCCCGCTTGATCGTCTGTCCCTCTTCTTTTTATTTCCAAGCTCTACTTCTTACAGTTTGGTTACAATATACAAGCACAAAATGTGCTTCTTGTAATTTGATGCATTTTATTGTCATCCCAAAAAGGAGATAACAATAGCTAATCCAATATATTACAGTAAATCCATCTGCTCCTAGTTTCACTGTTGATTTTTTTTGCCGACCAGAACTAGCAGCATAGCCATTCACCAGGTCAGCCGGCGGGCCCTGAGGTTGTGAAGATAACTCCCACTGGCTCCAAATCAAATTATGATCAGTTGACCCAATATTAAGTTGAATAAGTAATGTCCCTGTGGGATTAATACGTTATTTTGATTAGTATAAGGACACTGAATACCCTGAAGAATATAGGGTAACATAGACCACACAGAAGGATGCATGATTGGATATTTGTTTTTCTAACACAAAACTAGATCTAGGGATCTTGTGGATGGACCTTTAAATATCTTCCCTCCCATTAAAAAGACAAAAAAAATCAAGTCAGGATTATTACTTCATATTTTGAAGGTGTTGGTTTTATTGCTCATCTTGAGAGAACTGGATGGTCCTGGAATGACTTTTATCTGGGCTAACTTGTGTTTATTTATCGCATGTTCAGTTTTCATTCAGGCTCATCCAGTTCTCCACTCTGTCACCACTTTTAACTTAGACTGCAGGACAGTAAGAACCCATGGAGACCTAATTACAGCCCAGACTAAGACTTCTGCTTTTTGCTAATGGACCACCAGAGCATATCCCCTGGGCAAAATCTTCCTTCTAGTTAATTGCTATTATTCCAGATTGACAGAGGAGGGCTTGAAGTTCACTTGACCTGAAGGAACTTGGGGTGTGAAAAGTGGAGATGCCCCATAGAACCGTGAAGCCCTGACTCCCTGACTGCCCCTTCTCTGCCTCCTTTGTCTAGCTCACACCAATAAACAGTGAGGAAAGTGAATAATGAGATGCTGACCCTGGTCCGAATTAACCATGCTTCCCAGGGCAATTCTCATCCATGCTCTTCCTAATAAATTTGGTTACTTGCAGATGACTACAGTGAAATTTGCAGAGTCTGACTGTGAATATGAATGAAGACAGAAACGATATTGATGAGTCAAAGAAAAAGTGCAGTGGAGTCGAGCTGAAAATAAATTAAGGAGAACAAGTTACTTAGGATGTATTTTAAGCTTACCAATGCAATGTTTAAAATACTCTTGTTCTGTAAACAAACCCTTAAGTCTAGAATTGCACATCAAAAATCACCTCACCAAAGATTCCAGAGGCGGTTTAGGATAAATTGCACATGTGCTGCTGCCTTCCAGCTCCCAGGGAGAGTGATGTCACTCAAATGGTTTAATGGAGCCCTAATGAACCCCAAACCTCATGTCAGTGCATTTAAACTGCATTATTGCCCAATGACCTCTGGCCTCCCAATAGAGTGAGGCGGAAAGCGCCTATGTCTATAGAGTTCCAGTGTACGGACTGACAGACTCACAGAATGGGACCAGAAAAGTGGATTCCATGTACAGTGCTTTGCATAATTAATCATTTTCATAGTTAAATGTGTGTGTGTGGGGGGGATGGGGGGGGCAAGGGGGGGGTTTACTTACACCTTTGCAATTTACTGGATAAAAATATACTCTCAACACAATGGTTTACAACATATAAGGCAATCAAAGTATGATAATTATGTGTTATTTTAAGGTTTTCTGAAATAAATCAGCCACTTGAATCATCAGCCCCTGTGGACTGCAGTTGGACATCCCTGGTACGAGCCATTCAGATCCCTCTAGTAATCTCAAAATACCCCCAAATAAGAAAATAAAATCTCATGGCAAGACCATTGATCGTTTTAAAACCAAACCTTTTTATTTATTTAATTCATCCATTCATTTAAAGGGTTTTTTGACGTAAACTCAAAATATTTTTGGAGCATTAAACTACAGGCTCATGAAAACATTCACACTTTGAGGGGTCAGGACTCCACTGTTGGGAGATAAGAGGATGTCATGGCTAATTCCAAGATTCAATCTTTTGAAGGCCTTTGGTGAAAGCAGTTAAATGTGTGGAAAAGGTCAGATCAAAGGGGTTCATAAACACTACAATTGTAGCAAGAATAATGAACAATTTTGTCATTAACATATACATAAAGTACATGCTAATGACCAATACATTCCCAAACCCAGCCCTGACTGCTGGGCTGCCCTTCACAATTGAGTTACTGTTCTGTACAATGTCTTAATCTGTAGCTGAGGGGAATTTCCAGAGTCAAGTGGAAACTGGTAATAGATGACCCCCAGGTAGTTGAGCAGTAAAACCAGGAAGGAAATGTCAAATAAGAAACTAAACCCAAGAAACTGAACATTTACTCAGTTTTCTCACACGGTTTATGTTTTATTCCTTAGTTTTCATTTGCAAGTGTCTCCATGGAGGAATTCAACTCTTGATTTCAAATTCTGTGTATTCAAAAGATGGCAAACTGCCTTGACAGCTTTCCTCATTGGAGCTCAAAAACACTCCATCAGGGGAAATCCTGTCTCTGCATTACTCACTGTTAACAAATGGTGTGCCTGGGATTTCACCATGGTAGGAGAAAAATTGGTGAGGAGGGATGAGGAATGGAAGGCAGAGTTCAACTAATTACTTGATGATGGAATTTTAGTGTCTCCTTCATTATAAAGCAGCTTCTAAGTGTTATTGATCTTAGGAGGAGTGTCTCGGAGCGATGTGGTATTAGAGGGCCCCACTACTCTGAGGGGCCATGCATTATTCAACAGGCATTCTGGAAGGAATCCTCGCAAGGGCCTGCCAATTCCTTTCAGGTAGCCAGGGAGTTGCTGTAACTCTCGTCTCGCCCCAACCTACCATATCATACACTCACCAGCACATTCATTCCTCTTGTGAAAGCTTTAATGCATGATATGTGATGTGCACACACAGAGAGGAAAAACTACAAAAACTCTCAGAGCAAAAGCCAGATTAACCCTGCTATCTTCTATTCCCAATAGACAGATCAGTTACCCATACTGAGATATACCAGGGTTTTAAAGTTACACTTTAAAAACTTCCAAAATTTACTATCATAAGGTTTTGTTCTTTTAACGTACTAAGGGAAATGATGGAGAACCAATAAAGAAAGATACTCATTCTCCTTCCATACAAGAAAGGGAAACAGATCTGTCCAGAAATATTATGGACCACAGAAAAACCTAAGGGAGAGAAGAACAATGGCAAACATGAAATGAAAATGTTTTGTGATATTCTTACATACAGACAGAATCAGGTGAGCATAAAGTAAATTCTGTATTTCAAACTTTGAAACTGACTTTTTAAAGCAAGCATTAAGCCAAAATTTGGGGACATTGTTTTTGGAGATAAGTGCTTTGAAAAAAGCACTTATGTCATGGAGTGTAAGAAAAGACGCTCCGTGATGACTGCAGTGAAGTTATCATGAAAAGGGTTTTTCCTTTGAATAAAAGAACTCCTCTAGTTCCTCCGGGTCTCAGTTGTCTCCACCATGTCAGTAGAAACAGGTGGATCTCCAATAGAAACCCGTTAGTGTCTTTATAATTTACTGCTTCAATAACATGTCCCTTTTCAATGATCCAAGCAGTTTTGATAAATGTGAATTATGTCTGTGTTGGTCAGTAAATTAGTAACTTTTAGTGACCGAGTTTGTTTTGGGTGAACTAGTTAGTGGCTTTATGCACCACGTTTATTTCCATTATTTTTAATTAGAAAATTAGTTTTTAAACATTCAATTTTGCACGAATACTTTCAAGACATAAGACACCTGTTTGAATGAATTATTAGTGCCACTACTTGGTATGCTTGTGTTATTCTATGAGGAGCAGAACAGCAAAATGTTTAATATTCTGTGTGATAACCACTTGCAGGACCCTCTGGGTGCTGCGGTCCAAGCAGGTCTGTGGGGTCGCTGGGTTCTGGGTGGCATGCAGACATCTGTTCAGACCACGTCTTCCCTGACATCTTCCACCTGAGGGGTTACTATTCTCCGTCCTTGGTGGGGGTCTCCAGGGGTCCTTAGTTGCAATCACAGGCCTGGGGCCATTTGGGAGAGCTTATTCCCGGCAGGGGATTCATGCTGCTACCTTACCCCATCGCCTCCACCTCAACCGCTGGTGTCCGTATAACCTTGGGGGCTGTAGAAGTGTTGGAGAAGGATCTCCCCCTTATGGATCTCATGGCTTCTGCAAATTGCCTATATCTGATCAGTGGGTTGGGAGCTTGGGGAAGTCCTCCTCCTCTGTATTTAGAGGTTTTGTTGCTGGGGGCTTGTGTGGGTCCCTGGCCATTAAGACAACCAGTTTCCAAGCTTGACCCTCGCTGGGGGCTGGATTATAATTCTGTACCCTACATCGCTCCTGTGCATTTTAATCCTCAGGGCTGCTGGTCCTGTGCTTTGCTGCTGATCTGGTTCTGCGTCAGGCTTATCGCTACTTTCTGGGGGTACCAGGTGTCTCTCTGTATGGGACTGGTGAGGCTCTGGGGAGACAAGTCTTCCCACACCTTGCTGCTCTTGTTCGCTAAGTGCTGTGAGGTTTGGACCCATTTCACTACTATAACAACTTAACACATCCAGGTGACAAACTACCGCGCACACACAGGTACACCTACCCTATTTGATAGGGACGGATACAAGAAACATAGATCAAGACAATCTAATGCCTACATCACAGTGTATACAGCAACACTTACAAGAGACTAATATGTCTATCGTCTATGTTTCAAAATCTAACTATTTTAGATGTTATTACACCTGTAATGATTAATATGAATTGTTTTATCAGTGATTGTAATATTTGTTTCTTTCCTAAGAGTTCTGTCACGTTAAATGTTATTGTTTTAAATTTTTGAGTAACTGTTTAAACTGGTGGTATTTCCACTTGACTTCATCATGCTAAAAAAAGACTCAAAGTGACCTATGCTAGTTCTCAAGGTATTTATGTGCAACAGATGTCCATTTTAAGCTTATAAAAATAATACTAGAAAGGAAAGAAAAAATTGAAAATATATTAAAATAAGGAGCTTTAATAACTTTACTCATATCTATAGTTCACCATTTTCATGTTAGAAAACAAATGTTATAAAATGCACACTTAAAAAAATAACTCGAAATAAGATTCTATTTGCACCATTAAAAACGAGTAGGTTGGGATACGTTTGGACTCCTTTTCTGTTCTGATTGGCAGATTACTTTCAGTGCAATAAAAGATGCAGCTAAGCCACCATTCTTCACTGCTACAAAAGGCAAATGTAAATGTTATCGTTGTCAAGTAAGAATCAAAGCAAGATTAATTAACTCATGATCCAGGAATATTAAAAAGATCGTCAGCCTAAAATAGACAGTTGAACTCATCGGTTCATTCTTTGAAGGAAGGCTTCAACGTTTTAGTGAATGCAGAAGATTCCCTAGTGGGACGCAAGGAAACAGAAAGGCTCATCCATACATCATTGCTTAGCTCCAGCTTTGGACAAAGTGGGCTTACACTCTTATAATGCATCTTTGTTTTCACTGATTGCAATTATCCAGAAGATCAATGGGTATCATCAATACCTTACATCAATTAACATTTAATATCCTTCCACAGCCACTTACTCCATTAATGGGTGATTGATTATGCAAGGCCTGGGAGCCCTGCGGCTGGGAATGACATGGATCCATTCTGTCTGTCAAAGCAAAGGCTAGTTGCTCTACTGCAGAACTTCTGACTCCATCTATTACCTTATCAATAAGGGGTTACTTCAACTGAGCAAGGTAGATCTTGCGATCCAGATATTTTCTTTACTTTGAGTTTAGTGGTTTATCTCAATCCGCTGTTCCCTCCCCTTCCACCTCTGCAGCTCGTTATAATCTAATCAGAACTGATATATTTTTAGAGGAAGAAGGCAGTGCTTTCCATTTCAATCACATCCAGGCTTTTTCAAAGAACCCATAATGCAATGATCCCCAACAAAATTCAGGCCCAATTTAAACCCTATAGACAGCAGATGTATGATAAACACTCCACTCCATGTCATCCTCCCTTTTGTGTGCATCTGCTTTGCTGCAGTGCTTCATAATATGTAGGCCCTGTGCTCTCTGGGCATAACAGAGGAAAACTTTAAATTGGCCGAATAGGAGAACTGGTTTAGGGAGAAGGGTGTGAATAAAAGAAAGTAAGGAATCCTGACAGGTAGAACATTTAAAGAAAAGTAATTGGAAGAAACAACCAGTCTCAGTTGGGTGAACAGGTCCAGAGAACAGCCTCTCCTTTAGGGGAACAGAAGAGAGCAAATAAAATGGGATTGGTTGGGGAGGGGGAAGAGAAAGACTGGGAAGGTTTTGCTTAATAAACACTTTGTTTTCTGCTGACGATCAGAGAGGCAGAGCGAGGGATACATTGAGGGATCAATAGACTGATTTGTTCTAGGCTCTCCATGTTCATCAGACCCATACTTCTCCCTCGGGACATAAAACAGGGACAAAAAGAAGTAGGAGGAGGGTTAATGTGTGAGTGAACAAAAAAAAACACAGCAGGAGGGTTCAGTCAGAATTGCACACAGACAAATGATTGTGGGCTGAAATTAAGAAAGTTAATTTGTGTGTGAAGGAAAATCTGATCTACAAAACACCTTTATTTTTTTTCCCCAAATACCTTGTAAAAAATTCTAAATCTCCAAAACAATCTAGTATCCCAATCAGAGGTTGTTACTGAATGTTCAAAATAAGACTGTTCTTATAAAACACTAGTGCTAGGCTCAAAGGACTACACTTGAACATCTGAAAAGTTATATTTTTGGAAAGCTTTTATAAATAATACATAATTAATTACTTTCATTTTGTTCCAATTTGTTCAGGATCACTCATTGACTTAAAAAATATTTTTTCTGTTTTGTTTTTTGAAGCAAACCAAAATTGGCAAACACAATGGACAAGTTAAAGAGATCCAGTTTGGTTCACTGAGACAAGAGAACAGGATCCAGACCACAGTAATGTTTTCTGCTGCTTTGTGCATTGTGCTGTGTCCTGAAATGAGTAGAAACACTTCCAGGTGTCTTGGAAACTTTGAATCTCTACCTGGGTTTCTTCTCCTACACCTTTCCCGTTAAATTAGTACTACATGCTAGTGGTTGTATTTGTTACATACTTTTACATACTTGAAATAATATATTTTTGGGCAACTGTTACAGTAAGGAAGTCCTTATTTAAAGGAATCAATAGTTTCTATGCATCTCAAGTTTTCAGGAAGTTTGCTTCAGAGATGACACGGACTATGTATGGATGAATGGGCACTTTTTGATTAAAAAATTGTTCAGAAACATATTTCATTACATTGAATCAATTTAACTCAAAGGAAAATCTGATTTTCGATGAATATTCTCTTACAGTTGCAACTGAGACTGCTCAATGGGAAGGGACGCATTCACCCTTCAGAACTGATTTTTAATTTAAGGTGCATGACAAATTATGAGACATTTATAATCATGCAAGTTCACTACATCGAATATAAAACCTCCAAAGAGCCGCCTACAAATGCTAAATGCCAACAGATTTGGTATACAATCTCTGTAAAATCAAAAACAAGTCAAATATGTTCATCCGCCATGCAGAGCTCTTGTGATAGAAACAAAACAAAAACGTACACATCATTCACATATCCTCGCCTCATCCTTCTTTCTGATAACCAACACAGCTTTGTCTCGGTATCTTTCGGGGGGTGGGGGGGAAGCTGTATTTCTCCCACTCCCTGCTTATCTCACTCTGGGGGCAACTTTATTCAAGAAGAGATGATGAGCGGAGGAGGGGAATGGTTCGATAATAGCATAGCAATTTTGTGTCTTCTCCACAAAAGCATAAGAGGCCTGGGTACATAATGGCAGCGAGCAATTGTATCTGCAAAGATTTCCATTGCTATTACAGCATTGTTCACCGATGTAGGATTCTGTGTCAGTCAAAAAGCTATAGTACTGCAAATCACCGTCTGTACCTTCGAGGTTCTCTCCATAACAGAAAAGAGGCTTTATTGCTCGACAGAACATGTAGATCCAATTTAATCAATGACCACAGAGGTCATAATTGTTTGTCTTAGTTAGATGCCCATAAAGGGATCATTTTAATGGTTCTATGAGGAAATTGCAGCCATTTTTTTCCAGGTATGATAATGATTCTCTGGTGGGGGGTGGGGGGGGGGAGTATTTGGTTTTGATAGCTCATTTGATAATGGGGGGGGAGTATTTAAATTGATATCAGAGTTGTGATAAATAACGTGAGTCTGCATGTTCAATTTTATATGTCTTGCAGACTATTTGGTTATTGATTTCTTGTAACGACGATGTAAAGCAAATGCATTGTCTAAGCTTAATTAAAGCCTAAATGCCAATCAAGAAGCAGGCGCAGAAAAAAATTGGCACCTCTGGTTAAAGTGAGTAAGGAGCTTTAAAATGAATTTGTGTTTTAAGCTGCTGTTGCAGCAGCATAACCTCACACTAAAACATGCAGCCTTTCACTTGAATACATTTACTTAGTGGGAGGAAAAAAAATGTATTTTGTGTCTAGTAAAAATGTCTGTATGGATTTGGCCATATGTTTTGGACCAATATCCTGTTTAAAGACCCAAAGTTACACATTTTCAATTTATTGGCAGATGCTACAAGGTTTTTATTTAAGATCTCCAGGTATTTTATAGAGTCCCACAAGCATTGCACTCTAAGTTTCCCAGGGCGAGAAGAAAGAGGCTTTGGAGAAGAAAGAGGCTCACATCACAGAAGCGCCACAATAGTGAGTAAAATGCAGTTTTCTATGTGTAGGATTCGACTGTGCGCAACGATTCTTGATGAGCTGACACCAGCATCACCACTCCCCGTGAAACTCCACTGAATTCTTTAATGAATTTAGGATTTTGTGGGTTTCATGGAGTTTTCCTACCACATTTTTTTCTTCTACTCAACTTTCTTTCCAGCACCTTTCGTAAAAAGTAATGACCTCATGTGGTTTGAACTTTTTACAAAAGATATCAATGCCTGTCATTTGGAAATATCATTACATTGATCTCAAACATTCAAATGCTGTGGAACAAAATACCAAGTTTAAAGAGAGCCTTTCGAATGTCTGTTCAGAAACTGTTGCTTTCTTTTTCTTTTTAATTTCACTGGAAGTTTGTTCCAACAATGTGAGAAGCAAAAAAATATACATAATTGTACAAAAATACACAAAAGGCAAATCTGCCAGCATAAATGAGGAACATAGCCAGGGGTGAGTAGATAAGAAGCAGGACATAAATGATATTGTAAGGGTATAAATGGTCTACAGACTACATGTATAAATATGTATTATGAACTCTGCTCCACGGGTGCATTGCTACGGGCTTCCATTCGTCGTCGTGGAAAACAGCCATGGATGCTGTGTTTTAACCAATCAAATTTGCCCCTGGGCATGTTGTCTTTGATGCAGCGCAGTAATCTCAGCCAATCCGTTTCTGTGACTGCTGGGGCTTCTGGGCCAGCGAGGAGGGAAGCTGTACAAGGCAACTGCAATTATACCCGTTGGCTACAAATATGCAGTAAATCCCTGAAAACTACAGTTTCTGTTCATTACGGCAAAGTTCGTCTGATTGGGTTCTGATTGGATTCTCTACCTGGGTTGCCAAACGAAACTTTTAAAAAACCTTCCTCCAAGTAAATTATTTCGATCCTTTGATGGAATTGCTTATGTCTGCTAAGTGTTAACCTCTGCTGCTCTTTCTACGACTTCGGCTGTTGCTTCTGCTTCAGCAGCCACTCTGTCTCCTCCTTTGAATAACTCCTCCTTCACTTTACCTTCAGCAGTAAAATCTATCACATCTGGTCACCTGCCACCATCTGTTAGAGCTGAAAAGGAAGGCTGGAGCAGAACCGAGTATCCACAAGAGTTTAGCTCCATCCCTTCAGTGCAAACTGAATACACACTTTATTTTAAATCCAACCCAAGCTCCTGCAAGATGCAAAAACACTACAGCGGCTTATTAGGAGGGACTTCCATGTAATTTAGCAGTAAACAGATAAAACTGCTTTGATTTGATGGGTAAAATACAATGTTTATCCCTCACTGGAAAAACAACATATCACTGTTGGAGGCAGTCTCAATATTATACACATATATATATATATATATATATATATATATATAGAACCAATGTGAATCCCATCATTAAAGTTTGCTTGGCCATCCAGCTGAACCCTTTCTTCATTACAACAAAAGTGAATTAAAGCCGTGGCCTAAGATTCTCTTTTCTTTCATGCATCAAATGAAATCTTTCATCAAAACATTGCTAAAGCTTGTTATAATAACCTAATTAACTTCCTTTAGTTTCCAGGTCTTTGTGGTATAGATCTCCTTCGGTCCGTATGACTAAAATCCAAACAGAGTAAGCTGATTCACCAGTTTTGTGCTAATTGACTTATAGGGCGATATTCCTTAAT
The DNA here is from genome assembly GCA_903067075.1 of Micropoecilia bifurca. Taxonomy (NCBI): domain Eukaryota; kingdom Metazoa; phylum Chordata; class Actinopteri; order Cyprinodontiformes; family Poeciliidae; genus Micropoecilia; species Micropoecilia bifurca. The sequence goes on from CAEGAF010132557.1 coordinate 24,467, forward strand.
GACTTGGCAGGGTCCAGTGTTGCAGCTGCTATAGGATGTTAATAAAGTAAAGCGGAACTTCATTATGTAGTGAACATATGGTCAGAGGGGACTAGTAAGCTATTTTTCAAAGGACAGTTCTTTTACCAGCTTTTTGGCAATCATTAGAGGCTTTTTTCATGCTTTCTTTCGTGGACTAATTTTATTTTTTTTTTTTTCTGATGTGTGACAGGCAAATTTCTTTAAAACATCTGGAGAGTCTGTCCATTACAGCAAAAGACTTCAAGCTTCCATGTTATCAGAAATGGCTTTGACCTCAAAAAGTTTAATAAAATATGGAAAAAATATATATATCTGTGGCTTGACATTTGTCTGTATTGGTGTCTCCAGTGGTGCAGTGGTTCAAATAAAGCTCCACTAAGAGTAGAGTATCTAACGCAATCTTCTTGTCTAACAAAAGGGAAAAAATGATTTAATCTTGTCAAACACAGCACAAAGCAATCAGAAGGCCTAATCTTCGACGAGAGAAGGATTATAATCAAATTGAAACTCACAGTCTGGCTATCATCCTGTGGAATTAACTGTGGCACATCCACAAACTGCACGACCGTAACACAAGGAGCACCACCGACATGGAAGAGGGAATTCATTTTGATATGTTTTAGAACTGTTTTAGAGTGATGGGCAGGGGGTATTTTCAAGAGGAGGAATTAGAGAACACCTGGAGATTTAAAGTTCCAGGAATATTAATCTGAGTCGTTCTCTCCCTCACTCACGATGTTATCTACAAATCACGAAAGTTCAAAGTTCAGGTTGAAGCTTCAGCATGAGAATTGGGGCATCATTTGGAATGAATCATTTTCACATAAATCATCTGAATGTCAAGGAAAGGCAGTATATACGTCTGATGCCATATCATTTCATTAAAAAAAAACAGCGCTGTAATAATAAATCTGGATTTAACAGATTTCGATTTGGTCCACCTCCAAGGTCCAGATGAGGTGTTGAATTTTTTTTATAAACATTCACCTTGCTATGACTGACAAACTGGTCTTGTCAGAGGGCTAAATGGGAAAATATTCTTCAGTTTCATTGTTGGCTCACAAATGTTGAGTATTGTGTCATATCTGATTGTTGCATTCATGGACCAAGACAGATCTGCTTTACAAAAAAACTTATGTCTGAAAAATATACGACATTTTCAGATTTTGGTCCTACCTAAGATCAATAGCATAAATATGTAGATGTTATCGGTTAAGAAAAAGATATATTTTATACTTGTGTAGCTTCCTGCAATCCCAGTGACTCTACATCTCCTGTCCCTCTCTATTCACATTTTATCTATTTATCTAAAAGAACTTTGAGATTGCTCAACTAATTAATTTTTACCATATAAGAAATGCTTGCGTCACAGAGTTAATATCGATATAAGCTTTCATAATAATAACATGACATGACCAGTATGAACTCATATTATTATTCTACCATGTTTTACTCAGTGGCACAACTGTCTGCCTGACCACAAACGCTCTGCCTCAGTCACGGGTAATCTGTCCTCTAACAGGAAAATGACCCAAAGCATTCAACTAAAATCTCTCTCAAGAAAAAAGAAAATAACCTTAGATTATTCTCAAATGGCTCTCCAGGAGCTTAAACTGTAATCCTATTGAACATCTGCAGAAAACCCCTGAAATTGCACAATGAAGAAGCCACACAGAAACCCGAGACAACTTGGTTTCATCGGGAAGATTGGGCCAAACTACATGTTGGCAAATGCACTTAACTCATTTTTGGCAGTGATTACTCCAAAATGTGCTCCCACTGAATATTAATTTAAATTTTAAAAACACCCTCTTTCTTGTCTGCCATTTTAGTTAACAAGTCGAGACATTCAGCTTAGTTAATCGTCCAAAGCAAAGTCTGATTTCTGTTAAATGTGGAATAATCAATGATTGGTTTTAAGTTGTCTCAATGTGGGTGTTATTGTTTTTTTTTTAGGGTAGGGTTAATCAAATCTAGAAATTGGCAAAACAAATATACTAGCGCACTAGAATATCACTGTACCAAACACAAGTCACCATGACAAAAATATTGTCAATATAAAAATTTGAGAAATCCTTAAGATTTCTATACTTTTAAAACTTAATTTTATATACTGAGTTTAATTAGTGCCCTTCTATGTGTCCTTTGTAGCCTCTCCCTGAGGCCTGCAGCGATAGCAGCAAAACAATGTCACAAGGAAACAAAGGAGGCCCATGCTCATGCAGGACGTTGAGGAGAAAAGCTCAGTCACCCTCTGCCATTTGGGACTGGATGAGCTATAAAAGCACATCTCTCCAGAAGGCTTTCCAGGCCAGGACTTGCACGTTTCAAACTGCCTAGCACAAATGTATGGCTGAATATTAGGACAGAAAGTTTCTGAATTAGAAACAAAGCTTGGGAGATCTAGATATAAATCCATCTAATCTTTTTTTTTTTGGAAGGTGTAAAAACATTTATCTAGACTTGTGAAAACAACATTAAACCAAGCGGGACTCATATCGCTTAAGTGCCACATGGGGGTGTAAAGCAGTAACAGGTACAGTGCAACCCAATGACACGTGAGATGGCAACAAAGAACATTTTCAAGTGGTAAAGATGGGGATAAGATTGTGCAAGAATACTTTGTTGGAAGTTAACTTTTTTGTCTTTTTTGCTGAGGTAGCAAGATTTAAAAGGTAAGCTGTATAGACGAGGGGACATTTTAATGTTGAAAGTTGGTCTGCTCCTTTATGAAGGGCCACTTTCATTAACAGTAAGATAAATAGAATGGGAAGACAAGCAAATTCTTTCAATATCAACATAAAAATTTTTATTTTCCAATTTTATTTACCAAAACATCACTTATTAAAATAAAAGTTACAAGTGTTATCGCATGTAGTTCAAGCAAGGGGATTCGAAGTGCAACCCGCTGGCAATTTGTGCTTCTTAGAATAACTTTCTGTGGCCAGTGATTGAAATTCAAGAAAGGTGCTATTTGATATTCCAACACTAGTGCAGCAAGGCATTTCAAACAAGATGCTAATTAATTAATCTTCTTAAAGAGCAAAATGTTAGGCAGGAAAAAAACATATACATATTTTACTAGCTGCATATTTAGCTTTGATTTTGATGTTAACTTTATACTGAACAGGATTAGAAATAACCATTGACCTTTAAACACATATATATATAAAGCATGTCCTATCCAATGAATAGGATAAAGCATATCCTATCCATTAAACACAGCTAAATATGGCAACCCGTTTCAAACGAAGACTGACCCATATGCTGTTATTGCTATAGATTTTTTTTTTCTAAACCAAGAAAATAAGTGACCCAAATATTTTGGGAATTGTCACGCCTTTTAAGCCTCAATGGCTGAATTAAAAACAATTTGGCAAGGAAGACTAAACTAAAATTCCTCCCCAGTAATGTTAAAATAATTGTCAGTTATCACAAACCTTTGATGGCTGTTGTTGCCACAAAGTGTGCCACACACAGGAAGTAATTACGTTTTCCAGATTAATAGTCTTTTTACTCTTGAAAAAATAGAGTAATCATTTGAATTCTTTTATTTGCTCTGATTATACTCAGTTGTCTGGTATTAAAATGTGTTTGATGATCTGAAAATGTTCAAGTGTGACAAACAAAGAAATCTGCAAGCAGGCTAATGCTTATTCACAGCACTGTGTGAAATAACAAATAACGTGTTACATCAAAACTCAGTCTGCATTCGCTTTCAGACATATTGGATTTGTTTACGATTCGTGCTTAATCCAATCAAGATTTTAACACGTGGGGAGAACAAGACACTTCAAATTGTCTGAGCAGATTTGGGCAGCATTTTGTACAAATTTATTTTTTACACACCTAAGGCTTCCAATAATATCTCAAGTATGTTTAGTTAGCATGCACTGCCAACTTATTTTCTGCAGTTTTCCAAAAGAAGAGTCTTTCTCCTTGGGTGCACTTGTGGTACTCCCCCTCAGCAGCACTGGTGAACAATCAGGCACATAAATCTTAACCCATATGCACTAAACCACTGTTTTTTCTCTTCAGTGCACACACTCAAGAGTAAATAGGAGGTGGAGGACATGTTTTTGAAATTGGCTTTGAGCTTTGAATCCCTCAATAAGTCTTGGGGTTGAGTCGAGGAATTTAGGTTTGTGGCAGCGGAGCGGCTTGAAAAAAAAAAGATAAACATGCTTAGTGCTTTGCTCTTAGGGTTCATCCTGGGTTGAGGCAGAGTTAAGAGAAGGACTTCATTCCTACCAAGTGACTGAGGGGAAAAAATGCATTAACTGAGACCTATCCATCTTGTTAGTGCTGACACCTCCATTTAAATCTCCTTTTTCTAAAAGGGTGTAGAGTCAGAATCGTCCTCTCTCTGCATGATGTCTTCTGCTAGAGTAAAAATCTTTCGCCATGATTTTTCTTTTTTTTTTTCAAATTAAAAAATGCAATCCAGCATTTTCTGCTCTTTTGAAAGATTTAGATGGTATTTCCTGTGGATTAATTTTAGGCATCTGGTTGTATATTAATAATACTAATGCAGGTTGCTGTGGGGGTTGAGGGGGTTATTTTTTATTTTTACTTTGCTCGGGGAAGGAAAGCTGTAATTTCAAAGTAGGTTCCTATTAATCTACTCAAGGGCCATATATTTAAAATGGGTCATATTAAAATTATACTTGACATTTTATCAACAAGGGGTCTACAAGACCTGTAAGGCAAACTATGTAAAGATGAAAAATTGAATTAAGAGTAGTTACGTCACAAACATTTGGTCTATCATATGGAATATTTACAAAGGCTTCCTCGTCCTTTCACTTTAATCTCAATCTTTACTTGAATTTCCAGCTACCTGCCTGTGATAATCCATCAAGTGGTTTTGTCACCAGGTCTATTGAGAAGTCTTAGAAAGGGATCTGCTAGGCTTAATCAAATCACCCTTGCAGCCCCAAACTCCCCGACGAGGGTAGTTTTGTGCCAGGTCTACCAATAAAGTGCCCTGTCAAAAAACAATGGCAGGGAACACACGTCCAGAAACACACACACACACACACACACACACACACATTGATTGGCACTAATCACTGAAAGAATTAGGAGCTCAGGAGCCTTGGGTCTGCTTCACTGGAGTATAATTACAACAAAGGCAAAATGATTGATGTTATTAGACATGTGATGTGTCACTTTAAGCAAGTTTCAATGAAATACAATCCACAGTGGTTTTATGGGGTTTTATTTAATCCCACTATGGGGTAAAACAAAAGTTTAAACAAGTACTTCCTCAAAACATTAACCACGTTATCCTCCAAAAACATTTGTGGCTGTTTAGTGGCTTTATAGGGTCACCCTAAAAACTGAAGTTTGAAGCTTTTTTCAGTTGCCTAAGACAAAAGGTATTATTACTGTGGCACAGTTTTAAGAATTTATCGTCACGAGCTACAAGTTGTAGATTGTGGTTGTTCAATGGTAGAGACTGCCTGATATTCTCTCCTGATGAGAGACTAAGACAAATTTCAAGAAAAATCGGGACAAATAAAGAAAGTCTGTGTGGTGTGGCAGCTGCTTCTACAGATATTTGATTAACCCCTGAATTGATTCATTTTAACTGCAATGCCATAATTTCTACAATCACCAATCAACCATAATTGTGGTGTTTTTACTCGAGGTTATAATGTGAGAACCTCATTCATTGATGACTGTATAGACAATCATCTAATTGCTATATTCTCCTTTAGATAAAAAAGTTTTCATCACAGGAGCTGTAGTTGACCCCATTTAATATTCAGAAATTAAAGATATATACAGTTGACTGTTTCTGAAGAGAAATAGTGCAGCTGGATAAAAGTAACATTGTCAGTCTGATTAGACTTCAGAAGGCAAACTTTTAAAAAGACAAACTCTGAATGAACCCAGACACTCCATTTTGAAAATCCATTGATGTTTCTGCTGTGTTATACGGAGACGCATCAGAAGTCTATTGGCACGTCAACACACACGTTACATAAGTATGTTAGGACAACAAATGGAAAGAAATAATTCATAATCCTGTCACTAACGTATCAAATATAAAAGAATTCCAACATTATTCCCAGCTACACAAGTTTCGGTCAACAGAGAAAGGAAAGTAAACAGCATAAAGTAATAACAAGGAGCAAAACTCTTAAACAACCATGGTATATTACTTCTTACAAATCTGCAATATGTGGCACAACTCAAACTATGCACTCATGAGCTTGCACACTCCCACAGGAACTATCCTTCAGGGGAGCAGGACTCGATTTAACAAAGTGGAAAATAATTTCCAATACATATTAATGAAGCCGAGTTGAATCGATGCCCTTGGAACTTTATGAGAGAGTAAGCCGGTGCAATGCTGCGACAGCAGCATGGTGTGTGTGTGTGTAGCTTAGTGTTTCAGAGCTGGTTGTGGACAGTCTCAGTTTGGTTCAGAGTAAGAGCCCTCATCTATCATGCCGAACTTATTGTGTGATGGGCCCCAAAAGGTCAGATGAGAAGGACCCTGACGATGAAAAACTCCATTAATTCATGAGAAAACAAGCAACAGCAGCCAAGTTCGTTGTTAATGTGAGCATAAGAGAATTTAAAATTGTGTCTAATGACTCAATCGATTGACCCGCTTAAATCTTACATCTTACTTTTTACATGTGAAATTTATGTTGGCAACTAAAATGTGAGGACTTAGAGTGCCTATAACTATAAAATCTCACTTCAGCAGCAAATAGCTGAGAACAGCTTCAAGGGCAGACTGAGTATTGAACAGAAATGGTTTTAAGATTTGTGCAGCAACATTAACAGGCCATTCCAGCTCCATGATTCAGGTGTTTAAACATATTAATAATTATGCCACTGGCTTCACTCCATGTGAAAGAGAGCTGAAACAATCAAGTAGCTGCACTTTGAAACTGTCTCTGCACCACAATTTTTTTTTCTTATCTTTACCCAGCAATTATTAATTCTTAAGAGGTCTTTTAAAATCCCAATGCATGTTTTCTCAAAGGCTTACCACACTTAAGTTCTTTCTATAAGAAAATAAATAATTTTTATGAAAATACATCTCTAGGGAAATGTTCTCATAAGTACAAGGCCTCAAGCTGGGTCAGGTATGAACAGCTAAGTGAATTTTCAGAAACTATTATTTTTTTCTAAAGAATGAGATTAATAAAGGAAATAATTTCACCCTACAGGTCCAAAAGACACAAAATCTTCAGCTTCCCAAAAACGACAATTTTTTTCTGCAGTTTGGCCTTAATACCTGTATCAACACAACTTATATTTAATTTAATTATTCAGCCACAGCTACACTGTATTTAATCAAATAACCAATAGAACTACACATAATACTACAGGAAGTGTCCTTTAGCCACTCATTGCATCACTTGGAATTGCATAACTTATCAGATGAATAGATGAATGATAACTGCTCATGAGCAGATATCCAATAGGAAGCTTGCATCTATTTTCTTAGTTAAGTCCAGGTGGTGACGTTTTCTTGCCCAGACAGTATACAAAAGGTTTCTTAATATATTTGGTCTATATAATGTCAATTTTCTAGATATAAAACAAGACACCCAGGCCTTTAATTAAAATATGCCTTGCAACAGCACAAAGATGCACGTCGAGAGTGAAATTGAGCTGGTTTGAGCTTGTTGTTATTCTTGTGCTGTGTTGGCACGGCGCGATCATGCCAATACCCCAAGGCAATTTGTTATGGACATCAGAGGAGCAACAAAGGTCACAAACAAGACAATTTATCAGCAAGCCAATCATAGCTACTGCTGAGTCAGCACTCCCAAAGAAAACACCTGCTGCTAGAAGAAAAAGGAAATGGCTAGAAAGAAGCAAAAGGAAAATTTAAAGCCAAAGAGGACAAGACATCTGCAGTGGAACAAGAGAGGGTGTAAAACTAAGTTGCACCAAAAAATGGCCATTTAAGAAAATAACTATTATGACACTTGAGACCTAATGACTACCAAGTACAAATACAGCAGTAAAAATATTCAAAGTGCCCTTTGGGAAAATCAAAACTAAATGAAAAAAAATAATAAAAAACATGACTATTGCTTATATTTCTGTAAATTACATCAGCTATTTAAGGTCAAATACACAATAAAAACAATCTTATGGTATTACACATTCAGCAACTCTTATGACCCATCATTAGAATTGTCAAAAGAAACTACTACTATCTGTAGTAGGTCTTCTGTTTTACTTTTGTTAAAGTGATTTATTCTCATGTTAACTGATCTTTGCTGATAAAACACAAAACATTACACTCTATGTTTCTGCTTGAATCAGGATATGAAGGATTACAGGAACTCTGGACCCCTAATTTAACACACTGAATGGTGTCATAACCTCTACAGCTACAACTCTAAGAGTCAGCCAAAAAATATCTGGTTTCAGTAAGAAGGCTTAAATGTACCTGCTTTGTCTTAAAGTCCTGTACTTCCTGTACATTAAGATGAAATTGATTTTAATATACAGGTTTAAACAATGAAATATACCAGATGAACAGATACTACACTTAGCTTATTGGGTTTTTATGTGAGAAGCAAATACAAAATAGTTAAACCGAAGCAGGAAAAAATAAATGTGTTTTTTGCAACTTCCAACAGGTTTATTTTAATGGTTACCATGTATTTAGCTTCAAGTTGTGGTGTGTTACATTTTCCCCACACTTAGCATTTTGCAGGTAGGTCTGAAGGCTTTATTTTAGATATCATGGCTTTTTAAGCTTTGTTTCAAAAACAGATTCTTTCCCTCACGATGTTTATCATCCCTCACGATGTTTGTTCTCAAATGTTCACAACTTTTGTAGTTATAATAAAAGAAAGCTGAACACAAATGTATGTCGAGTTGTTACTTCCAGTAATTGTGAAAAGTCATGCAGCAATTTTCTTCATGCACTTCTTTGTCTTTTCCTACTGTACAAACCCATTATAACCCACTGAAACTGGAATGTGACAAAATGGGTATGAAAACTTTGCTTGACACCAACTTTTTTGAGGAAAAAAAAGCTGTTCCAACTTTCAAGAATATATAAAAGTAATTGCATGATAGAAATAGAGAGAGAGTGTGTGTCAGGAATGCATCCAAAGTAGAGCAGGCGACGGGAAGAGTGAGTATTTAGGTCTCTTTAGTGCCGAGTTGCAGCCACTACTAGATTGGGTTCTTCACAGGAAATGGAAAAGCTCTCCAGCCAGGTGCTTATCACTGACCGGAGCTTACAGAGTCAACTGACCACCAAACTGCTTTGCACCGACGCTCTTAAAGTAAGTCCCAATCAGCGTGTGGAGAGTAATGTCCAGGAAATATACTTCTACCAAGTCCAGTGTAACTTTTCAGAAGGTTCTCACCACATCCATGTGAGCTAACAATGGAACAGTGATAACAATGGCACTGGGATAAGAGGAAGACACACTAAGGTCAGTACAGGTCAATAATAATTAAATACACAGTGGACAGCTTAATTAAATCTGAAATGAAAAAAGTAATTGCATTGTTCCAAGCATTTAACTGCTGATAATTTATCAGCACAGTGACTAAAACATATAATAGGGTAAAGGACCTCCACTCACAGTATATTGTCTTTACTGTATGTTTTTAGCTTCATACATTTCAGAAAGCTCAGCAGGCTCAGACTAACATCAGAATCACAAAGCTTATGTCTAAACAATAATTCTCTCTTTAACATAAACTGTAGCTGTGTGTCTGTGTCTGGTGCATTTTTGGTCTTCACTTAACATTTTCTTAAAACTAGTGGTATTTCCTGTTAATATTACTCAAAGTAAAAACATAGTGCAGTAAAGCTACTTCCAAAACCTTACTCAAGTAAATGTAATTGAATAAAAGTCATAAGTTGCTACCCACCCCTGCATAACGGGTGAAGACTGGCTAAAGATGAAGAAAAGGCAACGGTGGCTCATATTTACGATTATTACACAATAATTATCAGCATGGTTTCAATGAAAAAGTACCTTCTGGCTGAGGTCTACTGTTTTGGCACTGAAGCAACTCTTTATCCTACAACATTACAGAGGATAAAAATGTGTCCTATAACAATGCAATTTAACAAGAAGGTGGGTGTATTTTTATTTAAGAATGAAAACTCATTTTTCACAAAATAATATGCTGAGCCTCAGTGAAGAGTAAATTGTCGTTCTGAACATCAAACCTCGTTCTATGAATACCTATGGCGAATCTTTTGCTTTCTGCAAATCCATTATCTCTGGATGCATGAGATGTGCTGACATTCCCACAAAGGGGTAAAAGAGCTAAGGGGTAGGTGGATGGATGGCAGGGAGACTGCTGATAGTAAGGGGGGAAAAAGGCATAGTGTCCTAAGAGGGCACTGAGAAAGAAAGGCAGATACAGTCAGATATATAGGTGTGGTATGGTACTGCGGGCTTCTGTGTCCTGCAGGGGATTACAGATGGCCCTTAGAATTAAATCAAAACTGTGCTGACTGCCAAGGAATAGGCTTTGAGACACATTGGGTGCCACATGAGAGGGGGCTAAGATTGGCGCAGGGGGAGGAGGCTGAAGGCAAGGGCTGCAGCCATAGAGTGAAAATCGCTTTCATATGAGTTTTTGAAATATCTAAAAATAAATTGCCTTTGAAAAAAAACCTCAACGGACAGCTGATATGCACGATGGATGAGGGCCAGTTGAAAAGTTACCCCTCCATTTTTCTTTGTCGCAGTATTTTTCTGTAACTTGTTTTCTCACATACTATCTTCATGTACAGAGGCATTGTCTTGTCCTAAGTTATGGATTGAAACGGAATTAAATTGCTTTCATTTGTTTGGTTAACAGTTGGGACGTTTTGAAAAGGCAGTAAAGCGCCTTTCCCAGGCGGACAATCGTTTTCAATAAAACAGATACGTGGGGATTTGCTGCAAAGAGACAACAGATGGTAAGGTCTATTTTTAGAGAAAAACAATGAATGATATGCAATTTCTTTTGTCTGCTTTCTCATTATTTTTCCCTGCACATGCTTTGTACCTTGTTATGCGGAGAGAATACCTGGCATCAAAGAAAAATGTTTGCTGGTGACCAAAATAAAACTGTTCCGCTTCTAGAGCGCCTTTTATAATTAAAAGTGTTTGTTTAGCCTGAAAATATATGGTGTTTTTAAGAAAGTTCAGCTTCATTTATTCAGAAAATTAAACTCGCCAACTGCCAACCTGGAAGTGTGATTGCCTTTCATAAAGTGGAGAATAACTTGTGAACACCAAACAGAACAGGAGAGATGGCATCTACATAATGCAACTTTGAATTGAATGAATCAAGAGAAATGGTAAGAATGAGTTTAAAAATCTGCTTTATAGTGTAAACAGAGTAAATCCGCTTGATTTAAGACAATTAAGAGCACAAGTTGATTGACTAGTTCTTTAAACATTGCATATTAACTAGAGATACCTTGATAGTTATTCTTAGGATCAGTTAGGAATGAGCAAGTTGCAATTAACTGAGATGCACAAAGTATTCCAGAGGGTTATCGTATCAAAACTGCACACATTTTTCCATCGTATGATTCCCACAGTTTAAAAACACTTTTATTCAGATGCCAGAAAAACTGCCAGAAAGATCAGAGTTTTCTCTGCATGGCTCAGAATATCTGCCTATTTGACCACTACAGACTGCAGTTTACTGGGAAAGCATTACAGGCGAAAGAGGCATCACACACACTATCTATGCTCTGTAGCCGTTGGATCTGATGACCGACCACGGTTATCTCTCAGAGCTGAACTGAACTAGTCACCACTATGACAGCAGACATCCAAAGCAGGCTTAGCTTGAAGATGAAAGCAAAAAAGAGAGAAAAAAAGCTGCAAATAAGTAGATTAGTCTTAACTCTAGTGGTTGTGAAGATACTAACAAACTATTGATCGAAAATATTGTTTTTCTGAGCGTGACAGAAGCACTGTTCAGCCATTATGACTAAAATAAAGCAAGAAGAGAACTGCAAGTTGTGCTAGAGGTTTCAAAACCCAAAAACAGATCAATAGAACAGACTACATGAAGCAATATGTTGGTTTTAAGGATGGCTGCCAAAGTAGTGTTGATTACTTTGCAAGGATAACATAGCATAACATCCTATATATTCTGTGTGTGCACTGCTGTTGTCTTTACTGTGAAAACATAAATTACACCTGCAAGCAGAAGGTTTTGCCTTTGTAGAAGCATGAAGGCTCTTTCTGTTGGAATTGAAGTATTTCCATAGAATCCGTTAAGAACCAACTCAAGTAACAGCCCCAAACCAGCACCGATATATTTTTGGTGGAAGAATCAGATGCCTGCTTCAGGAAACACAAGATGCTAAAGTAAGGATATCTGAGACAGTGATAAGGTGGGAAAAATACTCAAACCGGATTTCTTTTCAGTCTGTCTGGGATGATAACAATGAACATAGGATGGTTCTAGCAGTTTATGAGCCACTTTAAGCTGCTTCTTAATGTGTTGCACTTCATTGCTGCTATCAAGAAAAATAGCCTATTAAAGCTCATCGTGAAGCTGTGTCTGCCATCAAAACAACCTCTTTTACTGATGTTTGCCTGGGAGGGAGTTTTCACTTGTCATTAAAATGACAATGATTCGCTTTACCATATGCAAATAGAAAAAAAATCTAGATAAAATCGAGTCACGCATCTTGATGTGTGTGTACTGCATCTGCACTGCCAAGACCTGGTTTCTTTTATGGGATGGATTTCAGACAGCAGCTATTCCTTTTCTTCCTTTAACAAGTCCAGATGTACATTAGGACTGAAACCAAACAGAACTTTGTTTATGCTACAGGACATTTATCCAGACAGTGTCTTTATCCTCTTGATTTTGAATTAAACTGTTTGCAAATGGTATTTTAAGCGTAGGACCTTGAGAACTGTTTGAAGCGGTCATATCCTCCCTTCCTAAAAAAAAAAAAAAGTGGAGGAAAATCTAATCATTTAGCACCTGATCACATGCTTCAGGAAGGTCACTTGAAAGCAAATTAAGTTTGCTGAAAATTCTGTTTACCCACGTACAAAGATGTGATTGCGTCAGCTGCGGAGCACGACTGCATCAGCTGCAGAGCACCTGGGAAGTGGCTCGTCGGCCATGTGTTACATTTTACAGCCTTCCAATTAAATTTCCATTTTAGTATCGCTAAAGCACAGAAGGTTGAGAATTGTCATTATACTCATGAGAACACAATGAATAAATCCCAGGGTGATGATCAGTCTAACATGGCCTCAGGCCTTGTCATAACATTGTCACAGTACCAAACTAACATAGTTCCCGTTCGTGAGTTATACAAACTCACACCATCTCCGTCCCTGAAATTACACGCTCCCATATGAACTACCTCTGGCAAGCTAGCAGAAACATTAATACCACATTACCATTGCTTTTTGGTGACATTACGAATAAGCATCAATTCAGCACAGCTGTATTCATTACTCAAACGTGATTAAAGGAGTGGACCCCTTGGGCGTCCAGGACCCTAATGATCCTTCCCCTGCCTTTTGTTATTCATGTTTGGCTCAGGGCATGCCACTGAGCAGAAGTCCTCGGTGTCGACTTGCACCGAATGAAGCCTCATTACCAAGAGACCATTCACAATGGTGCCGTTCACACTCTGCGCCCAGCCGTTGTAAATGAAAGCGATGAACCCCGATCCCCACTCGGGTCTCCCCCTGCCACAGATGGGTCTGCGATCTTTGCTTCATGAAGATGTTGATGTCCACTTGTGTGACAAGATGACATATGTTACATGGCATTCGTCATTGGCTGTTAAATTTCCCCACTTCTGGCATTCTATTCAACCCAATCAGAGCGCTCGCCCTCCAGAGACTGGCAATACATATATTTACATAATACTGTGATGCAATAAAATAAATTAACAGAATCCTCTCTCAGGACTGGGAGGAGAGTTCGGTAAAGAAAAACAAATTTGTGTGCACTGAAGATGTATACGTCTGGCTCCAAATGTTAAATGGCCTGTACTTTTATAGTGCTTTATAACCCACAAAGCACTTCACTTTACATTCAGTCAGTCATTCACACACGCGCTCACAGACTGAATGAAATAAAACATTTGAATATGGTAAAATAAAATAAAAGAAATTGAATGTTTTTTGTCATTCATGTCAGAAAGAAAAACTCATGATGTATACACGTAAAGTTGACCGGAGGGAAAAAGTGTGGTAGGAACAGGTGCACCAGCAACACTGATAACCACGACGTTGAGAGGAATCTCAAGCATTATCCGTTGAAGAACTTGAAGGAGCTTCACAAGAAGTGAACTAAGCCTGGAGTCTACGCATCAAGAGCCACTAAGTACAGGCAAATCCTGCACATAGATTACAAGCATCTTACCTGGCCTAGGGAGAAAAAGAATTGAACCTTTGTTAATTTTTCTAAAGTTCCCTTTTCAGATGAAAGTAAAGTTTGTGTTCCATTTGGAAATAAAGTTCCCAGTGACTGGAGGAGCTGCGGACCTCAAGCGCATCACTTGAACTTCCACAGTCAGTGATGGTTTGGGGTGACATGCTGTCTGCTGGTGTTGGTCCAATGTGCTTTCTGAAAACTACCATCAGCACAGCCACCATCATTAAAATTATAATGTAATTATAACATATAGCATAGAGAGAGAGAGAAAGGTAACCACACCTTGATGCTCATAAAAGCAGTATGTCTTCATATAAAGTAAAACCTATATCCTGGTGATTTGGTAAATGCCTTAAACAAAACCTGGAGCATTACTAAAGAGCAGAGACTCCTGCTATCCTTTCAGTGCAGGGCTTGGTTAGCATGGACACTGAATGTAGGCTGGTGGACATGGCCGACCTGGGAGTCATGCTAATTTCAGGTGAGAACCCCTGCTGCTTGGTCATCAAGGGATGCTTCCCACAAAGGTACCTTTTGATATTCTTTATCCGAAGGAAGACGATACTCCATCTTTCCTCCAGGCAAGACAAATGCAATTTCATCAGAATATGTAGATTTTTATGTATGCTTATATATGAACAGTTAAATTCCTTGGTCCAGGTGCCATTTTATGCTGAATCAAAAATTCTATTCACAAGTCTAAGAAAAACTGGTAACCAACAATAAAGCAAAGTGGAAAATACTAAATAGTACAGATTATATAGCATAATTACATTAATGTGAAGCAGATCATTAGCTCACTCATGATGACATACTTTAGTAAATCCATTACTGCAGTGAACATTTCCTCGCCAGCATAAACTTCCTGTGCTGGATAAACCTCCTGTGCTGCTCCTTCCCATCAGCTGGATTCTGGATCACCCCTGCTGCTGACCATGCACTAAATTATTCAGTTGAAAATAAGTCCACATTAAAAATGCATTGAATCGCGAGAATAAGACACAGCAGAACAAACTGCACTGTTTAAACATATGAGAGGGGGGATCAAGGCAGGGACATTTTCCATCATTTGCATAGCTAAAATGGATCCTCTGAGTCTCTGAAATCTATATTTAATATGAGTATTTGGAGTAAATTGATTATGTAAATGTAAATTATGAACAATGACTGATGGTATTTTTAAAATTTTGCTTTAAATGTTAAGTTTTAGCTTCAAAAAGGAGCATGCTTACAATAAAACCGATATTTTTATCACAAAGAAAATCACAATACAAGTCGGATAAAAATGATCTTAAGTCGTGTAATCGCTCCAATTAAACCAGAAGAAAAAGTTTTTGCTGTGAATATAACAATTTGAAGTTTATTAGACTGTAGTTGTATAATAACTACATATTTCCATATAAGTGCAAGTTTATGCTTTGGCAATAAAAAAATTTATTGCAAGGCTGTTACCAGGCTCTTCACCAGGCTAGGAAGCAAATTTGGCCAGCACTGTAGTTTTTTAAGAGTTCAATTAAAATCATCATAGTATCAATTATGCAACTTCCTGTGCTGTTTGTATTATAAATTGGAAAAAAAAAGTCCATTCTGAGCTCAATATCAACTAATATTTTCCTAAACGCAAAGATTCTTGCAAGTCTGCCAAGAAGATGTTGCGTCTTTGGTTACAGCTACACATTAAGAGGATTCTGCATGTGTCAGCAAGTATCACTAATGATGAAGTTTAAGGTGCCAAAGACGCAGTGTTCAAAACATCTAGGAGGATGCTGACAGGATCTGATTTGGACTGTGCTGACTCTGAACATTCATGTCTCAGATGGACCTGTGGGGGGTGGTCAGACAGAGGGCTCAGCAGCTTATTAAGCCTGCTTTAATGGCCTTGACCCTGGCCCATAACCCCACAGAATTGTCCTGGATGAAGAAAGGTCAAAGTCTGTATAACATTACAGGGTCAGATGAAGTCAGAAATGCATTTTATTTTATTTTATTTCCTTTTGGCGGAGCTCCATCTTAACATCGACTAAGTGGTGGAATTCTGTTAACCTGGTTCTCTCAAGTTTCTCTCCTTGGAAATGTGCTGAAGTTTGCATTTAAACTCACCGAAGTTTGAAAGCTGTGGGCTAGGGTTGACCTTAGCTCACAGCTAAAGGCAATTACAATAGTTTTTAAAAAGGTTTCTGCTTCCGTGAGGCAAACAGGAGACGAGAGCGCGAGGCGTGACAAATGGATCTTGGCTGGACCAAACGCAGGCCTTGAGGTTATGAGAGAAGAATTTTAGACTATTTAACACCAATTTATACACACAGTTATTCATCTTAAATGATAATGCATTAATGTAGTCCACTTTGCTTAAATTTCTGTCAGGAGCATTCAGGAAATTACAAAAGATTACCATTCTAGCAACTGCAAACTCAAGGCAGCATGTGGCTGTTATTGTCAGCAATAGTTATATAGATTTCATTTTTACTAATTTGTGTTTTTTTGTTAAGGATTAATGTATGCATTATAGTCACATAAATTACTTAATAGCAAAAATGTAAGTTAAAACTCATAACAGAGTCGGCAAAACAGACTAATTTGATTAGTTTGTTAAAATTAGAACAAACAGATCAGCATGAATCCTTCAGAAACTACTGCTGCCAATTTTGTTTTTCATATAAACTTCTTCTAACTTCAAATCCATTGTCTAAAAAAGCAATTACATCTTAAACTTTTACAAGTTCTGTTGTAATGAATGAAACACAGGAAGTGAAACCAGAAACAATATATTACTTGAATTTTCAAGACTGCATCGGAACAAAACGAGCTGTGCAGTAATATTGTTTTACCCTTTAAAACTGAGTGCTAGTTCTGAACCTTTGTCATCTCACACTTTTGCAATTTCTGGTGCAAAAGAATATTTGGAATCAAATAACGCATTAGTTCATATCTATCTTGGGGAGATTTTTCCACCAACAACCATTGAATACAAGTACTTCCCTAAAATGTACTCATTCTGCACAGAGATCTTGTTAGATCTCTGTTAGATATTTGCTACAATAGATAATATTTACCAGATGTCTGATCGATCTTCTCAAATTTTTAAATTTTCTGGTTGGACCGCGAATAGCTGTAACTTGGTCTGCTTATGATTAGATGCAATATTAGTCAATTGGGATTAAATGTGTGTAAAGAAAACGGCCAACTGACTCAAAGCCATCAAAACAAATCAGTAGAAACACCTATATAGAGTTACAAAATATGCTAAATCTCAGTTGTCGTCGCGATATCAATATGTGGAATTTCACTATTGTGAAGGAATGCTTGAATGCAATTTTCAGTAGATTATGTTATTACAGGTCCCAAGCATTAAAGCTTTCTGTGTCAGTAACATATTTGGCCACCATGATGGACTTTCATTGTTCTTTACACCCTACACCGTCAGTGACAAAGACCCCCAAGGTCAGGCAGTGTGATGATGACCTTGTATTGATGGGGGGAAAAAAAACAAAATGTGTGAATACAGTAGCTATTTCCATCAATACTCAACAATAAGATCATAATAATATGTTATTTCCTGATGTTCTGCAAACCTTACCCTAATATAAACTGCCAAACAAAGGGATAACCAATCATTGCTTTCATACTATGGAAACACGGGTAAATATATCACATTTTCATGCTATAAGTGTCGCAGGTTTTAAACAAGAATGGATAACATAATCCAGCTGCTTCCATTTAAAAAGAGTAGGAATGTTTGTTCTGCTAAGTTAATGACTGTTAATCGTAATCCCTTAATAATTTCTTAATCATCAAGTAATGATACATAGACATGAGCAAATATTTAAAATAAACGTTTATTGAGTAAACGAGCTGCACACGCAACATTATAACCCAACTGAAGTAAAAGAAATGGATGCTCTGGTTTCAACTGGGAATATCTGGGTTCCACTGTAGAAACAGCATTTCTTAAGAGCCAAATTTGGACAACCATATGTTACTTATATATAGTCAGACACAACATTAGATGGTTATCATACACCACACACTATGATAGTAATTATAAAATCACAACTTTTTAAAACCTCTGTATACCACCAAACTTATTGTAATGTGAAACTTTCACTTTTTATTCACAAGTCTATTATTTTCAGTGAATCTTACAGATTACTAATTTAAACAACTAATGAACCGTTTTTTTTTTCTTTAACAGATCACTATGGTTCACATTTTCCATAACCTCAATCCATCTCTGCTCCACTCGGAGTCTCGCTCAACAATTACAGTTCCCACAATTCACCTGCCGATTCCTGCTGCTGAACTCGCAGACATTTGGAATGGAGGGTACAAGTAAACCAATAAGGCTCTTGTGAAATGGCCATGGGATCAATGGGTGGCTTTACGGAGGCAGAACACGTATCCACAGCTGGTCAATTAAGGCAAGGGCGGAACAAGTGCACACTCAAATATAAAGAGCTGGAGTTGTTGGCCTTTAAAAACAGAGTTACTTTCCATCTTTCGTCAGCTCTTTTTCCGCAGCATCAAATGAATCAGCATGTGGGTATCTTGGCAAAGATAATACCATCCATTGTGGAAAAAAATTACTAAGGTACTGCTACACACACACACACACACACACACACACACACACACACACACACACACACACACACACACACACACACACACACA
>CAEGAF010132565.1:0-29565 GCA_903067075.1 Micropoecilia bifurca
GTGTTTTTTTTTTTTTTATATATATTTATATATATATATATATATATATATTTATATATATATATATATATGTGTATATATATATGTGTATATATATATGTCAAACACAAAAAACACACACGTATATGATTTTTTTCAATCAAAACATCAAATCAGAAAATTGAACTTCATCTAAACACATGAAAGAAGGTGCTCTGTCCATGTGAGACCAAAATTAAACTATGGCCTACAAATAAAATTCAACATGGTGGAAAACATTATTTATCACACAGAATACACTATACCTTTTATGAAAAATTGTGATGTGATCGTGCTGAATCTTTTAGTTCAGAAAAGGTAGAACAATGTTTCACAAAACATTAGAGAGTCCTAAAATGGTCTATTCAAAGTCCAGACACAGAAACTCGAGGTATTTCTTCAGACTTACAAATCTCTAGACTACCAAGGCATATTAAACAAAGCTTATCATAAATATGTTCAACGCCACATTTTTCAGACTTTTTTTTTGAGAAACTATGCACTGTTTTATTTAATTTTTTGTTTGTTTGTTAGTTTTGTCAGCTTCATAATCATCCACTGCTCAGTGTTGGTCCATCAGATTACATTCCACCGGAAATTTGTACGCGCAACGTGACAAACTTTGAAGAAGTTTAAGTGGTATTGATACTTTTGCAGGAAACTCGATGCCAGTTCATCACTGCCAATTCTACACTTCTGCTGTGAAAAGTTACTGTTATTTGATCAAACAGCTACACACCTTCACTTCACCTTGAATTTGACATTATATGACCATCTATAAATTTCTCACAGCCACCATCAGGACATCATAATAAAGAAGTTACTGCTTATGAAATCCTTTAAAGATGTGCTCTAGGCAGGACAGACTCACAGCAATGCGTTTCCAAAACTACAACAACTGTATGTGTCAGATAGGTGAGCTGCTGTATTGGACTGATACCAGGGCTGTGTCTAATATGTTGGAGATTGACTTACTCCTACTGGCTCCCAGTTAGTGATGGGGATTTTGAACTATTTTACCACTCCGGATCTGCACACCTTCCCCCAGGCCCTCTCACCTCGATGGCTTAAATATTAATAGTAAGTTGGAGGATTGAGGATGAGTGAGGAGAGGAGACGACTGACAGCTTAATCATGGAGGCAGTTGCCTCTTTCGTTCTCCTTTCCTTGCCGCTGTGGGCGGCTGTCACCACGACCTACATGATGTAATCACATCTATAACCCTGATATGGGCCACTGAGGGCCATGAGGAAAGGGATGCAGGAACACAGAACATTCTAGGGCAGAAAGGTGGAGATCACCTCAGCATTTGATCACTTCAGGTCTAAACCAAAAGACAAAAAATAATTACGTTTATGGTCCCTTTCCTCCTCTCCCACAGTTTAAAAGTATATTCAATTTGCAATTTATTTAAATATTCTCTTTATTTTAAATTAATATTTAGGGAAAAAAATACAAATGTTCTTTAAAAACCTTCTAGATTATAATGACTATATGAATTAGCTTTTATTTAGTTACAAAATTGACCCTAAAAAGCTTGGCTTTTTATTAAAGGTCTGCCAATACATTTAGCTCATAAAACACAATGAGACAGAATCCGATTTCATCAATAACTTGGATAATAGTAAAAAGAATTTATTTTAGAGAAAATGTTTCACAACAGTGTCTAACATGTAATCATTATGGTATGGCTTGACCAGTCTAGTTATTTTTAGATTTAGTATTGCAGATTATCAAATGCAGTCCAGACCATTAAACAGTACTTTAGATTAGCACAGATAACTTATTCCAAACAAGCAAAACCTTGTTAAGATTGTTGGAGTAAATGCACAGTCACCGTAGATTCACAGAAGTCGCCAAGTTGTTGCAGTTTCTTTGAGCCCTCATAAAGCTACCACACAAACTATTTGAAAAGACCCCTTCCTTTGTTACTTCAAAATAAGAGCCATTGATATATTGTCTATTGGATTCACCTTTACTGAGAAAACAGAGAATGTTTTGTTGAAGGTGTTTGTGTCTTGTGTGATATTGTGTAATTTGTTCAAAAAGGTTAACCTTATTTCTTGACTCTGCAAAGACGTACCATTTCCTCGCCTACATACATAAACCTGTAACCACTGGGTCATTTCAACAAGACTGTTCCGACTGAAGATAAACCGCTGGTTTGTCAACTTATAAAGAAGGAAGATGAAGAAAACTTTTTAAATACACAATAAGTTGTTCCCTCATCAAGGTATCAGCCAACCTTTTGAGCCCTGCACATTTTCTGAGCGATAATTCATGCAAATGTGGAAAACAACAGATCACCCTACGCTAACCTAAAAAATGACTCATTGCTAGAGGTGAAATGGAAGCTAGTGGCTTGAGATCTTGGGACATTAACATATTTTCCACCAAAGTCAAGCCCACCATCCTGTGCCAACAAGTGACATTCCCTAATGAATTGAAAGACTATGAGCTTTGGGTATAAATGCATCTCCTTTAAACTTGACACCCTATTTATCTATGAAATAAGAAAAGAAGACGTTTTTGTTACCCTGTTGAGTTGTCTAATAAAGAGGTGTTGGCTGACGACACTTGGTTATACAAGTCTTAAAGACATGCCCAGCAACATAAATCGCTGGTATGTATTTTAGGTTATTGGTAAGGCAAGGAAAGAGTGACAGCCACAACACAAATCATTTACACGCACTTGGAGAACACTGACTGGCAAACCACCAGAAATGCTAAAGCCGGCATCTGCTTTGCAGCTTCCAATCAGTGGCAAAACTTCCTATCAGCTGGCAATAGCATATTGTCCTTGGGAGCCAGAGGCACTTATTTTTAAAGCTATTAAGGGAATTATGTTGGGGGGTTAGAGCTAGCAGAGAAAAAGTAGATAATGATACATTCAAAGCAAGATTGAAGAGCATACTTTCCCACTAAATTGTATTTTTAAATGATGATAAAAGGAGAAATGATGGCGAGACTTACATTTGTTTTATTATAATTGATTTCAAATGTTTATTAGCACAACATTTCCAAAGTATTTTAAATAGTTATCTATTAATAGGCAACATTTAAAGACCGAAAAGAAAATTGAGGCCAATGACAGACCTTCATAGGTGAGGAACAACAAATAGAAAACTTCCTAAGGGACACCGATTCATTATCTACTACTGAATTACAGCGTTTCCCATGTGAAAAGAAGACCCTGATGCAAGAGGAAGGAATAAATGAAAGAGGCCACTAAGACAGTTCACATCACTATAATTTACCTCATTAAAGTTGCAGTGGCAATGTTTTGAACTAGGAAGACTGTACAGTAAGACCAAAAGCAAACAGAGGCGCCGTTCTTACCCCATTTATTGGATACGTCTTCCATCCCAGCTCTCCAAGCACAGACGTTGTATCCAGCAACACCACTGAAACAGAAAACAAAGAGAGAAAGACAACATGGTAAGCAATCTGACAGCCCAGAAAAAGACATCTATGCGGTAAAAATGAAATGGCAGTCATGAATGTGTTAATGTTGACATTTTTATATTGATAAAAATTAGATTTTTGGATCAATATAAAGAAGACTGGCAGCACTTACACCAGGAGCAGCAATTTTTGTCATGTGTGACATATTTTGGGTGAAGATGGACTGAAATCAGATTGCTGTCAGAAATCTATTCCCACCTCTGCCTTCCACTGCCTGTTGGTGGAATAAAACAATTTAAATGCATCCGTATTAGCCCTGTTGTGTCATACTGTGTATCTCATTATGCTAATGCTTACAGTTAGAATCCTATGTATTGCTGAGGCATAACATTATGACCACCTGCCAAATCAACTGTTAATTCTAGATTTATGGCCAAAACTGCACAGGTCTATCAAGGCATGGATTTCACTACAGCCCATCTCTGAAGGTATGCTGTGGTATCAGGCACCAAAAGGTTAGGAGGAGATCCTTTAAAGGTGGACTATTACGTTTCCTTGAAAAGGTTGGGATCAGTCTATGAAAAACAGGTTCATTACTTTTTTCCCCCCACAATTTTGAAAGGATCCTACTTTGTGCTCCTCTCAGAACAAGATAATTTAAGGCCTGTTGTGACCTCGGTACAAATAACCTGAGGTTGACCACAACCCACAGCTCAATGTTACACTCGCACGTGAAAATGGCTGCAAACTGGATGCACAATTGTACATTTTTGAAAAGCAGAAGTGGATCCTCCTGTACAACCAAAAAGGATGCATTAACTGGCTTCTGAATAGCAAGATAACAACCAAACACTTGTCTTTTCCAGCAGCCATTGTACAGTGCACCCATGGTAAAACCAGCTGACCAAAGATGCAGGAGCTCCACTTGGGTTGCTAGGTGACAGGCTGGGCTTTGCTGGGATTACAAAGTAATGGCGCAATGTTACTCAACTATCAGCAGAACTTGAAATGGCTCATTTTCAAGACACCAAAATACATTAACTTATTATAAAAAAATGGCTGTTTTTAGAAGCATTACAGACTGAACTGAAAATATAAAAATGTGCATACATAGGCACCTTGCTTGTTATGTGGCTGTCCAGTTGCATATGCAAAAAATTGTGATTCACAGTGTATTTTGACATATTTCCATCAGAACCAGCATCTGGTGTAATAGACCTCTAACCTTGACTTCCTATCTTCCTAAGACCCTGTTTGATATTTACAGACCCCTGCAGACTGGGAGCAACCCACAAAAACAGCAGGAGAGGAAAATCTCTGACTCAGTTGTCTGGCATCAACAGACGGCCTTGAAAAAAAAAGTTCCCTTGGTATCTAATATACTCCACCTCCCAAACAGGTGCAAAAGGTCAAGTGATAATCAGTGTTCAATTCACAAGACAGTTAAGTGTCATGTTTGTTTGGTTTGTAATGTGAGTATGGAAAAGAAAGATGCTATTTATCATCCAGTTGATTTTTTTTTTGCAAAAGCATTATGCCATTTCTGGCTGAAGTTAAACTTTCTAGTAAAAAAAGGAGACAATGCTGTTCTGGTGTGGAAAACATCACCAACCTTGTCGAGGCTTTTTTTTCTGACTCTCAAGGACAGTAGATTTTAATAATTCAAGAGGAAAGCGTTTCTCCTCAAAATAAGTCATTTACAGTGAAAAGAAGTAGACATGACTTCTTGAATTTACTCTCGGTTATATGCCAGCATATCCAGTGAACTGATAGAAATGTTTTTGCCCTCACTTGTGGCAACATTAGGGAATAACCAGGAGACTAAAACCGCAACATATTTTCAGAAATGTATAAATATTAAATGAGGCCCATCTATTCACCTTGTCAAACAAGTCAAGTACACGGTATATGTGACAATACACCTACAGGATGTCGTAATTATATGCAGGAGTAAGGCATCATGAGGTAGGCATTGAGAAACAATACGTTTTCAGGACAGGCTTGATTGCTTTTAAAGGAAAATAACATTGTTATTTACACAAGATCAATAGTAACACTTTTTTCCCCAACAAATCAATGCGTATTTTCTTCTAGAAAATGACCTGATTGTATGTGTCAGTTTGTCATGAATGTCCACTTATAGCTTATTAAATAGACCTCTGAGGCTAGTTATACTAATACACATGATTGTTAGTGATGGCATTTCCAAAGAAATCTCCATAAGCATCATTACTGTGAATGAACTACTTCATAAAACCCAAGAAGTTTGTTTCTGTAGAAAAATGGTTCCATTTGTGATCACCTCTGATTGCACATGTTTGACAGATTGTTCAACAACCTACTCTCTTGGATGGCAACGATAAAACTTTGTGCATCTGCATCAATAACAGAAAGTAGTTGTGTGGTTGACCAGAGAATCATTTGCAAAAAAAAAGCAGCAGTGTTAGTTTCTGCAGGGACCTGGAGAGGTCTTCTCTGATGCATTTAGGACTCTGTTCGCTATTCATTTTGCATTATAGCAGCATCGCTAATTTGAGCATGCATAAAACTTCTGTCGTGAGATTAATGTGGTTCATTATTATAATGGCAGTATAACCAAGTCGTAGGTTTAGTGTTGAGGAGCTTCGTAGCAGCAGATATGGTTTGACCCATTTTGTGTGGCCTGGTCTTAACTGTGGCGAAGTGCAGACACTTCAAAATGTATGCACTTTGGAAGTGCATGCAATGGTTTATAAAATCAATGTTTACACGTTCACTTGACCAAAAGAATATCTACAGGTTGCAGAAAAATGTAACATTTATACAACATTTGTCATAAAAAGTAAATCTATTTAGATATGTGAAAGAGGGGGAAGGAACAATCAGAGAAATATGGGCTTTACCATACAGTTATACAACAGTCGCGGCAAACTAAACAAGAAAACCTTTGCGCTTTAGAGCAATAAGTGATCACCGTAGAAACATCACTGGAAAAACTAATAGGTTTTGAATTTGACGCAAGATTTTGACTATACTCAGATATGCAACTTCTGCACCAGATTCAATTTTCTGCATGAAATTACATTGTTCATGATGCACAACACTGCACAAAGAAGCCCTGACATGCATTGTTTCGTGCTGCTCATAAACTCAAGTCCTACTGGTGTTTCCCTTGCCGCAAAAAAGGTTAAAACTGAAGGTCATGATACAGAATCCTCCCATATATAGAGACATTCCTTAGACTGTGAGGAAACATCCTAATGCAGATCTAATACCTGAGGTGAAGCATCAAAGGCCCTTTTTGGCCAGAGTTTGGTGTTTGCTTTTACTCTTATTTCTCCTAACAGGCTATTTGACTGGTGAAGTCCTAAAAATTATGTAGTAATCTTAGCCTAAGGCATTTTTAAAACAAACCCTAATCCATCAAAACAAACTTAATTATTTTTAATGCCAGCATGTATAAAATAAATGTTAAATATGGTTCATAAAATAAATTTTTACAAGTTTACTCCTGTGGTGTGTGTTATATGTAAGCATGATATGGTCTGTGTATATTATTTCATGTTAGATATAAAAAGATAAATTACACAGATTTATTGTCTATAAAGAAGATATTGAGATATTAAAGCCAATATTTTGAATGTTCTCACTGTTCCTCAAACCAAAAACTTGACACATGCAGGATGGAGAAAAGACAAACTGCATAATGGAGTAGGAACCCCTGCTGTGTCCAAGAATTCATTAACATATTAATAGGTCATTTTAACTTATGGGAATAAATTACGGGAACTGAAAAACTGAGATAATAAACAGGGCTTATAGGGATGTATAAATATGTTCTCCCTAAGATTTCAATACATATATACAGTATATATATAAATATTGTCATGCAGAAAATACAGAGCAGAAAAAAGGGATCCAATCACAGTTCAAACAGAACAAACGTTGACATATGACAGATCTGAAGAGACCTTCAGGGGGTTTATAAAAAACAGGAACAACGTAATCCCAAACAGGAATTTACAATTTAAAACCAGTCATAGATAGTATGAATAATTATTTGCAATACAGTTTTCATGTTCTTGATTATTGAACAGTTAAATTACATTTTAGAACCAAAGCTTTTGTCAACAAGTTTTATGTTTGGTTGATTTTTTTTTGCATTTAGTCTTCATACACAGGCATTACAAATAATAATAAAAAACAACATAAAATCATGAGCAACAGAGGATATTTATATAGCACAGATTTAACCAGAAACTGAACCATTTCTCTGGAACAGCAACTGAGAGCTTTTAATGACTCATGCTGTGTTAGAGCTGTATGAGATTAGGTGGAGAAAATGGACATTGATCTATATGAAATTGCAACAGATTATTCTATTGATTGACTGACCTGTCCTGCGTAGAAAGAACAGACTTCATGCTGATCGTTTTATCCTCCAGCCACAGCCTCTCTGTAATGCAAGTTTAATATTTCCTCTGTCGGCTGGTTTGTTCCAGCATCTCTTCCTCCCCAGCTGATGACAGGTCTGTGCCCTGTCTGTATCACTGGCAGACTGCAGGACCAGTTGACCCTCCCAGTGCTGGTAATGGTACCATTGTGGGCAGGTAACCAGCTCAGTTTTTGGAAAAGGACCAAATTTCTTATAATAATCCATGTTACACACCAGAATAAGATTACTTCTTCTTTTAAAGTAAACTTCACCAAAGAAAGAAGTGACGGTAGGCTGCTGTGACCTGAAAGGACAGAGATAACGTCTGATTTGGAGCTGGAAAGCCGCAATAGAAAGACATTGAGCTTCCTGTGGTATTTTGAGTTTATAGACCCAAGTAGTGGCTTTTTATGAAAGCAACAGAAGTTTGTGCAAACAACCAGAGGTGATCTACTCAGTGAAGTGGATTGCTTCCATATTACTCATAATCACAATGAATAACTGTCACAAAAAACCAATCTGCATAAGAGTATTTTAATTAAAATCATAACCAGCATGGTTTAAAACGCCATACTGCAAAAGTGCAAGGAAACAGCATTGACCACCGAGATCTTTATGCCAATATCTTGTATTAATTACTAGATTTTGAGTCTGATCTAAACATTAATGAATGGGTGTTACTTTTGAACTTTCCACATCACTGACTGCCTGTCACACTGTGACAGGATATTACTCTTTTTCAGAAAGGAATTTCATTATTGAAGTGTATGCCAGAATGAAAGCAAAGTCATTAGCAAACTCACTGTAATAATTATTTGCTTAGTCCAGGGGAGCACAAAGTGGGTCCTGGAGGGCCGGCAACCCGCATGTCTTAGTTCTCTCCCTAGTTTAGCACACCTGGATCAAATGATGGCTCATTAGAAGGCCTAAGGAGAACATTGACATGCTGAGGAGGTTGTTACTACCACTAGGGAGAGAACTAAAACATTCAGGATGCCGGCTCTCCAGGACCGACTTTGGACACCCCTGGCTTAGTCTTTGAAACTATAGGTCACAGAAATGAATTGCTATTAACGGTAGCTGTACAGATAATGACATTTTCAGATACAGGTCAAGATTTAACCTTTTATTTTCCATTATTTTTTACAAGTTTGAAGGAATAATTGAGAGCCATCTTTGTTGTGTAGCAACTTTGTTGAGATTGCGCCATTTAATTTTTGGCTTGAAAGTGGACGAATGTGAACATTTTCTATTAAATTTTAGGAACGCACATGATAGCTTACGAGAAGGGTAGACATTTACTAGTTTATGATTCAGTCTTACTTCCTTTATGGATTCTATACAATTTGATCTTGCACAACATTTTCTTCCCACCCTGAAACAATTAAATTATTTAAGACTATTAAGTTATAGAGGATCATCTCCAACAAATCTTTCATAAAGGTCAAATCATTTTCCACAGTCAGTATGGTTATCTTCCTTAAAATGTCATGTTGAGTTAAGCTGCAAGATCCTCTGCTAAATAATAGTGAAATAAAGGCTGTTGCTTGGCAGATTGGGTCAATATTCAGTCAGCCATGCTGTGCTTGGGATATGTCAACATCCTCCTGACGCAGATTATTGGTGTGAATTCCTGCATTGTAAGCTGCTCAGTAAGATGGAGTATTTTTTTAAAAGTCGACACCAATTTTTATTGCTGGAGGACTAACATGAATCAAAGTACAAACTTATCTAAAAAGAAAAAAAAAAAGTTAGTCTGAATCTTTGCATAAGCACTCGTCCTTATGAACGTGCACCTGGTTTGGTGGTGTATATATTTGGGTCCTGTGAACATTGCCAGTGTAGCCTAAAACTGCCTGCATGTAAATATCCATCCATCCATTCTCCCACTACATAAGAGTTATCTTTGAGCAAGGCACCCATAAGACCCTGCCTGGAGCTGCAGGTCCCCTGGGCCTTCCTCTAGTTGGATATAAATAGAACATGTGCTGGCCAGCCCATAAATATATGAAGCCCAAGCAGAATGATGACACGTCCTGTCCGGTCCACACCCCTCACAGGCCTCACAGGCCACACAAACACCCCAAAATAGCTGTACAGCTCCTGCAAATGTGGCTCATCAAAGTCTTTCTTCATGTAAATTTGAACTGGAGCAGCATTTCAGTGTTAAGGAATCGGTAGTGAACGCCATAGACAGATGTGTACATCACTTCCTTTCTAAACGGAATAGAAGCCTCAACAAGGGCCAGTCTTTTAATTTATTTATTTTTTAAAATATCACACTTATACTGCACTCAAATATATATTACTCAAAAATGATTGTAACCCACATTTACAACTGATAACGTCAACTTTTTGTTCTCGTTCCATTAAGCAGCAAACGGCATGCCATGTTAAAAGACAAACAGCAACATTTGATGAACAGACACTTGTGAAAATTGATTCTGGCAAGTGTTTCACTGTGGATTGCACATTGTCATTTAGCGGTGTAAACAAAGCACTGGGCTCTCAACAGATGAAAAGATGATATGCTGTGAAATTGAAAACTATCCATAACAGAGGGAATCTGACAGGCATGACAAAATTTTCAACACACTCTCTCTCTGATCACTGTGATAAAACAAAACAACAACAAAAAGATGCATCCAACTACGTAATAAAGGGCAAAGGAAAGGAAACCATTTAATGTGGCTGATTTAATAATGAGGTGCATTTAAACAAACCATGCAAAAGGGGACTCATGGGTAAAGTCAATAGTTAAATACTTGACCACTGTTGATTATCATTTAGTGTCCAGTCACCATATGCAACAGTAATGTCAACCACCGATGTTATCACCTGATGACAATCATAGCATTAGTTGTGGAAAGAAGGCATGAACGGCTGAGGCTGTTTGTCGTTCTGTCTAGCATTGAATTTCTAATTATTTCCTAAATTAGCATTTTAAAAGGGAGATTATGGTGATAAATTGAAGTGGGCAGATCTGATAGTATGTCAGAATAATTTTCTTTTATCTTGGAAGAAGAAGCCTTTAATTTTGAAGACATACCAGGGTGAATTATCAATGCATCTCTGGACGTCTTTGCAGGGATCTGAGAACTGCAAATGCACCTGGTTTGGTAGCGCATATAGTTCTGCAAATGCTTCTGAAACCAGTATATAAATATAGAGATAGAGATAAAAAGATGCTTTTACAACTAAAATAACTAACATAATTAAATTAATACCCCCTCAACCCAAAAAAACAGAAAAAAAGTGGTTTGGAAACAGAAACTCTCATTGTATATATTACTAACAAAAGTGCAGATGATTTCAATCAGAAATTAATGTAGTAGTCAAATCACAGGTTACAGCTTCACTAAAATTGGCTAAACAGCTTATGCATGTATTCAAACATATCCACACAATTCAGAATGCTCAGGTATGTTCAGGTGCAGTGTGCCTTGTAATAGTGTACAAAAGTAGTGAGTAGTAAATAAGTAATGAATATAACTAAGTTAGATTTTTGGTGTGTACATGTGTTGTTCCTCTTGTCTTCCCCAGTACCCTTACATAAAATCAAGTTTAACCAGCAGTCGCCTGATCAGAACGTAGACGCCACTTGTGTGCAACTAAATCTCAGCGCATGCAGCTGTTCTGTGAAGGATTGGGGTTTTTTGGAAAACATTTGTGAATAAACAGAACCACAAGAACCAAGGAATAGAGCACAGGTAAGGCAGAAGGTTGTAGAGAGGTTTAATGAGGATGTTGAAGCATTGCCTGGTCTAAATACCTAAAAAGATATTATTTTTTAATATTATTTTTTTACTGTTATGATAATATCATAACAGTAAACCTACCAATACCATCCACTTAATCAATAATGAGAAAAGCAGAAAAGATGCTTGTGGGGAAGCTGCAGATATCCAAGACTCGGGTGAGAGAATTGGTCAGCAGAATAACTATTAGTTCATTCCCCAATCCTGACCTTTCAAAAAATAAAATAAAATAAAGCAGCAGCAAGGGAATCATTGCGGAAGACAGACAGAAAACATCCTGTATGCAGTTTGGCACAAGCCATGTGCAGCGCACAAAACAAGTGAAAGGAGATACTCAGAGCAGTAACTATTCCCTGCATGCAAAATGTTATTTGTGGTGGAAAAACTAATATTTTATATGAAGATGAACACACCCTCCCCAAAGTAAAACATGGTGGGGGCAGCATTATGCTGTGGAGTCACTTTTCTTCAGCGAGGACAGAAAAACTGTTCTGAGTTAACAGGAAAATGGATGAAAGAAATACAGTTTAGTCCCATAAGAAAAACTGTAAGAGAGTGGAAAAGATTTGAAACTAAGACATAGCATAAAATCTCGTATTATTTTCCTTCCTACAGGAAAATAACACTTTAACTAATCAATCAAGTTTATTTGTAAAGCAAATTTTAGTAACAAGACAGTTCAAAGTGCTTTACATCATAAATATATAGCCATACTCCAACCTGAAGGGCTGCTGTCCTGCAGCTGTTTGAGGTGTCCATGTCTTATACACCTGAATCAAAGGACTGAATTACCTTCTCATGCACTTACGTTCAACAGAGTCATGGCAAAAACCACATTTTGTGTCTCAGGTGTGCCGACAGAGAGACGCGTCTAAAAGTTGCAAGATGCCAGCCCTCAAAGACACGTGTGGCTAAGATTAACACCAAGCACGTGCTAAAGGGGAGGTATTATGTATTCTCCAGGCACATAAGTGACATTTTACTGCACAATAGGGTAACTATGTTCCCTTCAGTTTTAGTATACCTGTGTCACACATAACTTAACAGAAATTAAAATGTGCAATTGTATGCCTTGAAATTGACCTCTGTCTCTTTAAGAAGTGTATGCTCTTTCCAACACTCCACCTTCAGAGCCAACACAAAAAGGCTAGTCCATTATGCAGTTATCAACCGTGCTTGGTAGCATTGGACTGAGTAGTTCTTATGATGAGCTCAGCAGATGTACTGTTACAGCAGGAGTTTGCTAATTGCTGCTACCGGAAATATTGCTGGTGGAGCTGAGTGGGGAAGGTCTACCGCCCCCCAGCCCCCTTTGAAATGTGTGTCTCCTAAAATACCAGTCAATTTTTTTAAGTGTGGGCAGGTGCTTACCACAAAATGTGATTGGTTGAGAGGCGGGACCATGCATGCACACTGATACCTCAGGACAATTTAGAGACCAATCTGAACCCAGAACCCTCTTCCTGCAATGCAACAGAGCTACATCACAAAGCAGCCTTTATATATCGCATCACAAGTGGAAAGACGAAACTTATTTGATCAAAACTTCAATAATAAAAGGTCGAGGATAGCAGACAAGTCAGCGATGAATAAACAAAGATTTGTTTAAAAAAACATTTTTTTTGTGTGTGTCTTTAAGAACCAACACAAAAGGCCAGACAACCTTGAATAGAATATAATCGGTTTAGAAAATTAACCTGAAAGGCAGGATTCTGGTGAAAAAGACAGAAATTGAAGAAATATTGATTTCAGCCTTTTATTAAGCAGAATTTATTCAATTTGTTGGAAATTTTAACAGGACATGGTGAGAGAAAAGCAGAAAAATTTCAATATTTTAAAATATTGCATTCTAGAAGATAAAACGGAGACAAAGTTACAAAAGAAGCAATCGCTGTTTTAAAAGTTGTACTGTCACAATCTCCATCTAGCTCCAAAAAAAAAACAAAAGAGAGTGAACAATGTTCTTTTGCTTCCTACATTTTACAGAATTAGGATGACTCTTGGTTCATGCTCATTCCACACAAAACTTTCTTCACAAAAAGGTAAAAAAAAAAAGAAGAAAAGAATATTCAACCACATTCTGTTCTTCTGGAGTAAGAAGCAGCAGCTAAAGCAGAAAATAAAACAGCATGAGCATACAAACTTTACAAAGGCAGCCCCCCCAGCTGACCGGCAACATAATAAATGGCTACTTTTGCAAAGCTGACCACAGCACCACTATGTTCCTCCAAGTTCAAATCAATAAAAATAAAACGCCAGCGACAAAAGCAAAGTTTTGCGAGAAAATAAACAACCCTTCAAGATGTGTTTACTGTTCCATGAGACTCAGCGTTATTCTACCACTGTTTATTAAACTAGATGCTATGACAGAAAGTAGCAGATTTTGCTGTAACTGATTTCTACAAAGTAGAAATAAATTAGGGAAGCAGTGGAATCATTAATAATTTTTCTTCAATTTAGTGACAGGAAGCGGGTACTTGCTGATACGGACCGTACAAATATATAAACCTGCATATTCACAAAGTGAAAGTTGCAGAGTTAACACTTTCAGTCTGATGTGGATTTGTGGGTTGATTGATTTTCTTTGACTCCATGCTAATTGTGAATATCTCCTTCGTGTAGTGATGGTTATAGCTGTACTCAGCTAGACTGGGCTTTGTAAGAGCAAAAGCTTTAATCAGCCATCCGCATAAATCAATGCAGAGAGGTGAATAATCATTTGTGTGTTGCTTTCGCAGCTAGATCAATGCATATTTGAAGAACAGCAAGTATGTAATCGCACACAGCATTTACTTATTTCTTTTAATTCATTCAAACATTTGTTCTCATGCAGAGAACTTACTTGAGGAGGATTACGAAGTGGATGTGCAAACAAACTATGTTGGACAAACTATGTTTGTGTCTAAACATCATCTCAAATTTAGCTCAAGTTATTAAAAATAAATAATTTGGCAAAACAGACGCAAGATTACAGAAATCACCCTTACCACAAACTTAGCAAGACGGCAAACTGGTAAACACCGATGTGAAGAGATCTGCTAGTGGGCAGCACATAGGCTTGTTCAGCCTTGAGTGAGTAGAGCTTTGTTAATAACTGTCTGCAGTCCCTGCTGGGTTCAGGTGACGGATTTGTTGTTCAGTCAGGAAGCACACGAGCAAGAAGCAAAAAGTGATTGGTTTTTATTGTTCTTCCAGCAGCCAACACTGTGACCATTTTGCCAGTGAAATCCCCAATCTCTGTAGTTCGACTTGTCTTTGTCAGAAAGTACGGATCAAAAAACACTGATCTCTGCTGCTGTGTGATGGAGTTGGGCTCCGTCCCCAACCTACAGGCAAAAACACGGTCAATACTGCTGCAGAGTAGGTAAGACATGTGTTCTAGGGTTTTTTTAAATAAGGTAAAAAAAAAAAGAAGCTTTTTCTCAGTTTTGAAGTTGAATGTTGCTCCCAAAATTTGCAAAATAAGTCACAAAACCATAACGCATCACACAGTACCAATGGTTTAAAGTCATTTTAATGAAATACCAGAGAAAGCATCAGTGACCAGCAGGATTTCCTCCAACATAGAAAATAACCAGGCGGCAATCTTTTCCCAATTATTGCTGTGCACAGCTGTTCAGCTGGGTGAAAGAGCATTTTCTACACTTTTTTTGAATGTTGTGTTAGACACTCATAGCTTACTAAGCATGTCTTACTTCAAAAAACATAATGAATAAATTTTATTAA
This sequence comes from Micropoecilia bifurca, assembly GCA_903067075.1. Lineage (NCBI taxonomy): Eukaryota > Metazoa > Chordata > Actinopteri > Cyprinodontiformes > Poeciliidae > Micropoecilia > Micropoecilia bifurca. Next base: position 15,322 of record CAEGAF010132565.1, read on the forward strand.
TATTATTGTATATGTTAATCTATATATTTTATTTATTTGGACAGCAGCAGGAAAACTGGTTATGTTTTTCTGTTTTAAATTAAATTTATTATGTATTTTTATTCAAATTGTCCTTGTAAATATGGTGGTACTATAAAACAGAGTTTTATAAAAGCACAGGCCAAAAATCAGAGCAGGCCCAAGGAATAAGTGAACTAAGCAGCAGCCCAGCAGGCCAGGATCGGAGGGGTGGTTAGGAACACCCATATTATCTCAAAACTTTTAATTTGCAGTTATGCTGGTCAAGAATCAGCCTTAAAATAACCCATCAATCTTTCATTTACAGGTTTATGCATAGATAATTTTGACATTTGTAGTTCTTGTCAATTTAAAACAGACATGTATTTAGGATCTTAGCGAACGTCCAAATGAAATAGTCACATTTCACGCAACCTCAACTGAATGACAGATGTCTTTTCCCAGACAAACTGGACTGTGAAATCCAGATCAACGAGATGAAAATATTCTCCAAGTATTCTTTACTGGGATATAATTTAAGAAACAATATTAGCGTAGATGTCTCAAATTAAAATTCTACTTGCGGGATTCATAAAATTTAGCTCTGCTCGCGTTCAGTCAAATTACTTCTCGTTTTGAAACTCTGTCCGTTGATATGAGTCTTAGCTTTTTCCACTTTTCCTCTGAGCCACACGGCTTTGTGTTGGACAGCGACTACAATTGTGCCACTTGAGGTCTCGTACCAGTCAATATGAAGGACTAAACTACAGCTGAAAGCAGACATGAGTTCAATCATTCAATCTGCAGCACAGAAAAACACACAGTGAGGCTGTTATGTAGCAGCTGTCTGGGAGAACAGGGAGTAGCATCGCTCTTATTGAACACAGAGAACAATAAAATATAACCTGGGGGGCAGATCCCACAGTGCTCCCTCCACACAATCAATAGGACTATTTTAAACCGTTCTGATGCAGCAGCCTGTATGTGTGTGTGTGTCTGGAAGGTCCCAATATGCAGGAACACACACAAAGACAGACATGTGGTCCCACTTTTGATATTTTATGAAAGAGGAAATTAAGAATCTACCGGTTCCTATATTTGTTTGTTCGCATCCACATAAATGAATGTTCTGTGAACAAATTGAATATAACATCTTGAGTGGACTTAATTCTATAAAAGTGACACAGTGAAGTTCGCTCTCATAAACTAAAAGAAACTTACACAGGTCACCAACTTAACAGTTTAACCTTTTAGCAGATCCCACATGTGTCTGAGTAATGGAGAATCTTTGAGGTCATTTCATTTAATTAAAAAAAATAAAGTTAAGTAATTTTTTCACTTCCTCAAGAAATAACTACAGGGAATTCAACCTTCTGGGCTTATGATGGTCTCTTCATCTATATTTAAATTTTGACATGATGCATTTCTGTGCAGACTACCAATATTTCAATTTGCTTAAAATGAGGACGCAGAAATATTTTAATAGTTTCGAAAGCAACTGCAATATTTAACTGAAATATAAAATTTAGCAAAGGAAAATTCAAATTATTCAATTTATTTCATTCGACTGACATTTTCTTTAGCTGATCAGAGTCTTTGTAAAGTCTGTGTGTGTTGCAGGACTTTTGTGATGACTTTGTTTCACTGTCAGGCTGCGATTGCATGAGGAGAATTTCCTACCTAGCGGTAAATCAAAAATAAATAAAATAAAATAAAAATATCCACAACTTCCAAAATAACATCCGCTGTTGTCCAACTGAACCATGTGTCCAAAAGTACAACAGGACAGAAACTAACCCAGGTGGTCCTGAGTGGGTCGTATCTTACCTTGATTGCAGCGGCTGAAGCGACTGATCGTAATTCCAAGAAAGAGTGAAACGAAGAATCTGTTTCCAAAAGTCATGTCTGCGGCAGTATTTACCAGCGGCTTTTACTTCTCGTCAGTCCGGCGACGAAGCGCTCCGGGTCCGTTTAGGTGGTTCTGGTCCTTACAACTGATCCGGTGTGGAGCGAGCGGCGGCGCGGCGGAACAAGAGGCGGCTCATCCTTTTCACCTGGCGGCTGCCGCAGCTCCGACGCCGAAACCGACAGCTTTTGGATAAAGTCCCAAAAATATTTTGAAGTGAACTCGGACCTTCTGGCAGGGCTAAAAAAAAAAAAAAAACCCACTTCGCTAATGAGACGAAAAAAAAACTTTGCAGATCCTAAACAGACTTCACCCTCTTTTAGTGTTTCGAAACGGGCATTAAAACGCAGCTTAAAGCGCGTCGAGTCGTGACAGACTGGAGACACCGTGTGTTTGGCACGGCAGGGCGCCGCGGACTTGACTGCCAGCTCCGGCTGCAGCTCCGGCTCGGTCCGCTGCTGCAGAGAGACGATGGTGGAAGGTGAACGGAGGAATGATTGGGATGCAGCGGAACAGCAGCAACAGTGGAGGCGATGCTGTGGGACTGCGCGCATCTGTGCAGGATGCTCGGCACTAGAGGGGGTTAGCTGACAAGGCAATGGTGTGTGTGTGTGTGTGTGTGTGTGTGTGTGTGTGTGTGTGTGTGTGTGTGTGTGTGTGTGTGTGTGTGTGTGTGTGCGTCGTCTCATTGGTTCGTAACCAGAGCTTCCTAAAGACTGGTAAATGTTAAACATGATGCCAACCTTCCTCCCCATTTTGACTCAAGTTTAATGTAATAGTTCGTGTTCGGATGTTACGTAAGATGTTATTCTGGTTGGCAAATATGAAGCTGGTGACAAGTTCTTGGAATACATAGTGACGTCTGGATCTCTCGTTAAGTTGCCACCAGGATTGATTTGTTTTAGCTTATTTTGGACGTTTAAAGTAGAAAACTGTAAGTGTGTGTGTGTGAGGGGGAGGTAAATAAATAAATAAATGAATAAATAACTTTCACCAACTCTCTTAAAGTTGAAAGAAAACGTTAAAAACGTAAATTTGCTGTCTCATCCTGGTTTGTTGTATTTTGTTAATCCTAGTTTAAAAATGTAGGTTTTATTTTGTTAAATGCCTTTTTTTTTGTTTCGCTTCAATCTTCATTTTATGACACCGCCCACAACTGTTCCTCAGTTTCCAACTACCACACCTGTCATGCGTTAATCATCTGGGCCTGCAGTGCTCAAATAGCTTTAGATGTTGCCATCTGTCATGCCAAGAGCTACATTTTTTTCTGTAACAGGTCTCTCTACCTTTGCAGTAGCTAAAAAAAATCTATTTTTACTTGCTCACCTGGTCTCTGTATATATGCTGCTGGTGTACTGATTTTAATTACGTTCAGTATTTGATGATTTACATAAAAGCTGAACTCTTTGATTGGACACAGGTGTGTCAAGGTTTTGGAACACCAGGTGTCCCAGTGAAAAAAGAAAAAGAAAAAGTTTTCATGTTTTTTAAATGTATTATTTTCCGAAAACAGTTGTACCATATACAGGTTAAATAAAATAAACATAAAATAAATATAGTATGAGTTTATATTTCAGTGGAAGTGAATCACTGACAATTATTATACTTAATGATTTTATAGATTATTTTTTAAAAATCAAAACATGTTTCAGGTTTTCTCAGTCTGACATTTCTCTTTTAGTTACATCTATTATTTCAAGTGTCAAGATGTGATGGAGGTGTCGGTTGTTAGTTTATTTTATAACGCAAGTATATGCATTAACATAAATAATTTCATAGAAAAACAAAGGTCAAAATTTCTAAAAAAAAAAAAAAAAAAAAAAAGAAAAATAATATGTTGGATATATATTTATTCTTTTAATATTTTATTTATATATTTCTACTTGTATTTTTATATTGATTCTTTTATATATTCTTTTATTTATTATGTCAGTTTTGGTCCTCCATAAGTGGGAACACTGCACATTTTATTCCAAATCAAAACATACAGAAAATATGTTTTCACACAAGTGAGGTAAAAAAAAACAAACACAAAGCTCTTTAAAAAGTATGAAACAATGTAAAAGATGGATCAATTTTGGGTGGAAAATGACAATTTGTCTTTGAATAGTATGTTTCACTGACTTTTTAGGAATAAAGAGAAATTCTTTATTTACATTACACTAAAAGTCCATCCAAATGAACCTTTCCATAATTCTTTTTGCATTCTTCTATTGTGATTTTGACAGTTCAGCTTGGGGAATGGGGAATGCCATCACCCTAATCTAGAGCTTCCTTTACAGATTCAATGCCAAATTCAAACCCGGATTCTAGCTGGGCCACAGGCTCTTAGTCATACAAAGCTTTATGGTAAAACAGAAAATAAAAATAACTGCTATGAGTAACTGTATACTTAAAGACATGATGTCTGGAACAATCTATTTTGCCCAGATCTTCAGACAGAAACGCATTACAACCAGTTTGTGCATTTCCTGCCATGGTCCTTTATAGAAAGTCCCCCTTTTGAAGGCTGAGTTTTTTTATTTAATAAATTACCTCACTGATTGAACACCACACTGCTTTAGACTGATCATTTATTTACTCTTAATCACTAACACGTATGTTGTAACCGATGTGTCTGTTGGTTTTCTATTACTCTACCAAGAAAATGGATTGAACTGATAAGTGATTTTGCATTAATATTATTTTAAACTCGGATGAAAAGACAGATTGTAGTTTCTCTCCTTAACTTACATTTTCTAAGTCTGTGTGGATGAGGGCTTTTGCAGAAGAGCATGTCAAGTGTCTTTGACATAATCAGCTGCAAGCAGCATCTGTTGAGCCATTCTGTAAACAGTTGGCATATGTTAACCGCCTTACAATAAAACTGCTGAAAGGATTGCAAGCATAAACCAAATAAAACCCCAATCAACATGCCTTTGTTAATAAATTTGCATTATTGCAGTACTGGCACAGCAATTCTATCTTTATTTTTAGCTTGCTGCCAGTAAAGCACAACGAAAATGAGAATTGGGGTGAGCTAACAAAACATTTGTCAAAAATGTTGCCATTCAAAGAATATTTAAATGGTGGAATTTAAATATAATAGGCTGATTATGTCTTTTTTATTATTATTAAAATAGGGTTTTACACATTATTTGTTTCTAAATCAAATACTTTCAAGTTCCTATGATTTCGACAAGTTTCTTTATTACAAACCCAGATGAATGTTTCCATAGGATATAATCATGAAAAGTGTTCGGTCACATAACTGAACATCCATGTGTGGAGATGTGAATCAGTCATTTCATGTTGAATTTATTCATAGATCTAAGATTTATCTGAAAAACTTATAGTTTATATTCATCCTCTGTTGTGCAACAGTGCGCTGCCAACATGCCAATGTCAGCCAAGATTAGTGAAGGTCTTCTCCTCATCTTCATGGACATCTCATTGAGTGAGCAAGCAAACCCTCCCCACTTTGACCCGGTTAAACAAAGCAATGCTGGCTGCACAGATGAAGCCCAGTCAATCAAGATGTAGGAACAGCTTCCTGTCAGCAGAGGGGAGGTAAATACATCAACATCACAGTCCGTCACCATCACTTAGCTGCCAGCCAATCACCAAACAATGCTGAACAGCTGCCAACAACTTTTCGTGGCACAATGTGTAAACACGCTGGAGGACAGGGAGTTTTAGACTAGAATGTATTGACCACAGCTGTCTCATTGTGTCTACTGTAGCAGGAGGGAGGCCACAAACTCTATAAAAGTATATCAAACTATTAATGTCAGACGTTGGACGTAATTCAGCTATGAAAAGAATGGTACAAGTGAAAATCTCTTGAAAACAGATGTCTACAAAGCATTTACGGACAGTTGCATGATATAAATTATATCTCAATGTGGCTTAGGCTCGTTAAGATTAGCTGGAAAATGTCAGTGAAGATAAACTTTGAAGTCCATTCACGAAATTTCAATTGAATTTAGGTGGGTACTTTGACTGGGCCAGTGCGAGGCTTTGACTCAAACCAGGCCATTGTAGCTGTTGTGACTTTTTTACACTTATATGTTGTTCAGTATATTTTGCATAAGTGACTGATTTACAATTATATGTTAAGCATAATTTACATGATGATTATTATTAATTGAATTTAACATGATTGTATATAAATACAAAGGTGAAGTGAAATATATTTAAGTGCGAGACATGATTTATTTGAATAGAGGAAGTCTTTTATTTTGAAGAATGCTTAAGGATCTGGTTCTGTTTTGTCACTATCTTGCTTTTGTTGACATTTTGGGTTGCTAGGTTACAAACGGCTGTTGCCGCTATCAGCTGAGGCTGTTTTTCTCTTCAATAAAAACTGAAGCTTTCACTCCGTAACAGTAGCTTTAGGTGTATACGCAGGGTGGGTTTTTGTTCAACTTGAAACTGAAATTTAACTTCCAGCAAAAATTTTAACTTTTCTTTGAGGATTAACTTGCGTTTTAGAGCATCCATCTTTACTTGACAAGCATCCTGCAACCTTTTCAAAGTGAAGAGCATCTTGTGTTTTTTATGACCTGAAATAGCAATGTTCTGTACCGACGCTTCTTATCTCATAAGATTGAATTAAATGAAAGAAAAAGAAACATATTGCTGACATCTTAAATCAGCTGTCATTCTTGTAAACAGTGCAACCAGCAACATGACTGAGTGATGATTTAGAAGGTGGAGAACAGGTTCTTTAGTGAGGCAGCCCCTCAGCAATGATCTGGCTTCCGTTGCTGTAACAGTAGTCAATGAGGTGTGACTGCAGAGTATTGCAGGCCTAACTGTGAGGTATGATTTCCCCCATTTGAGGAGGGCAACCCTTATCCAGCTGTACGCATCACAGGCAAAAAGCTGGGACAGAACCACATCAGCACAACTGACAAAGACTATGAGACTTTATAGCACTAATAGGTTCAATAAAGTCCACTTTGTAATGAAGGGCCTGGCTACACAAAGCAACAAAGTGGCTCCCAAAAATACAATAAAAAGTCCAAATCACTTGCACAATAACTAAAAATGATGTACACTCATTACTGAATTTTAATTTTACATTGACATATATTGTCACAATTGGTTTGAGACTTTGGGAAGAGTGTGCATGTAAAGATGTATTTTTAACGAAGCTGTTAAAAGCCAAACTTCAGTGTTTAGGCATACAGCTATTGAGTTTTAACTTCTCTAATGAAGAAGCTGAAATTTTACTGTTGCACTATCATTTTAAATCTTCAATTAAATTGCTAAGGATAATCACACAATGAATGATAAAAAGTGGAAAGCAAACTCATATTGGTTGAAATACTTGTGATTGTAAAAACCACTAAAGTCACACAACTCTAAATGTCTTGATTTATCTGAGAATGGAGCCACTGTGACATGACTTGAATATTCGATGTTTTATCCGAGAACCAATAACATCATGTCTCCTCAATACCCAGAACAATCAGAATGTCATAAATGGTGTGCAATAATAATATAGGTGTGAATTGCAACCTGGATCTTTCAGAGGACTCAGGACATAATAGCCAAAACGTTTTTAGTCTCTGTTATTAATTATCAACAATAATCTGATAATGCTTGAGCATTAAATAAAACAGATGTTTTAAGTCCTAAAGTTCAGTCCTAATCTCTTGAGTTCCCTTTATGTTGTGCATGTGGAAATGTTCTTATTTGTACTTTCAAACATTTGGGCACATCAAATTGAATTAAAACAACAGAAGACCTCAGGGCTATGTTGAAGTCATCACCAAACATGGTCATTCAGGTGTTTTGTTACTACCATATTTCTTCCTCAAAGACAATGACTCACCACTAGCCTTTTTAATAGTGTGTTGGCAGTTCAGTCCAGTTTTAGGAGTTTCTACAATCTCTTCAGATGTTTTCTATGCCTTTCTTGCCAAGGATCTGGTACAGATGTCTTGAACAGAGAAACATCTTTTCCATAACCACAGAAAGTGTCTTTTCACACGGTTGTATAAATGAGGAGCTACTCATTGCAGCAGTTGGAGTTAAATAACTTGTTGCCAGCTCATACCTATTTGCTCAATTAAATTCAGGTAGTGATTTTTTTTCTGTTGTCCAGGCAGAGCATCAATATAATTCACAATGTTACATGACAAAACATGCAGAAACTTAAAACTTAGGCTAGGTTAAATTTTTATTATTCCACCTATAGACATACCTCATGCATGCATATGCAAATTAAGTCATTTAAGAGTTGGTAAAACAATTTTAATTGTTAAGATCACTTGGCCTAAAAAAATTGTCACAAACTTGAAATTATTTCTGTTTAACATCTTTCAGTGTTGAGAATTTCAGATATCTCGAATGTGATCAATGAAGTAATCATAGCACAGTGCTAAAAGATATTTTTATTCCCAAAAATGACTTGTGGTGTCCATTACAGCACAAAGACATGAACGCGCTTATACACACTTGTGCTACAACACCTCCCTGGCTACCTAATGGGCCATAGGCTCTAATCTGGATGGCCAAGGTGCTCAGGAGAATGAGCAGAGCAAATAGAGAGAGCAGCTCATCAGCCCGGAGAGCCAGTGTGTCGCTAACTCCAGCTGTTAAAGAGACATCCGCACATCGTTTGGAGACGAGGAAAGGAAATGGGATGACTTTGCAAGATGGGGTAATTTCTAGACTATAGTTTCTAGTAAACCTTTTTCTTTGCCCTACCTCCAAAATGTCATCTCAGAAGAAAAAATGGCAGCTACACTAGTTCTTCCATCTGCCTTTGGCCTTTCACATTTATTTGATGTTACTGACTCATTTCTAAATTTTTTTTGTACTCTATTGAGATATTTTCTCCTGTGGAAATATTAATGTGTATTTTAAACAGTCAATGAAACAAAAAAAAGTGCTTATCTTCATTGGTCATTGGGAAGAGGCAGGGTACACCCTGGGCAGGTCGCCAGTCAGTCACAGGCCGATTCAGAGACACAGGATAAGCAACCATGTGTGGACACACTCACACCCAAGGACAATTAAGAGAGGTCAATCTACCAGTGATCTGTGAAGCCAAAGTACTTGGAAAGAACCCATGCATATATGGGGAGAACATGCAAACTTTGCTGCAATTCAGCTGCGGAGCCCAAGGTACATAGCTGGAAAATAAAATTCAAGTGGCTTTTTCAAAAACGTTATGACGTCTTAAACATTTTGTTTGACAATGTTTCAAATCTTGTGTCCAAGTCATTGAGTCATTATTTAAAGTGTAACTATCCCCCCTCTGAAAAATAAACGCCGCCTTTGGCAAATTTTGAAAAATTCCAGCAAAGTGGGTGGAGCCAAGAGACACAGTCTACTGTGGGGCTTCCTGAGCCAGAGGCGCCATTAGCCGCCATTAGCTTCTCCCGCTTCCTAAGCACTGCAGTCAGTCTGATAGTCAGAGCAGAGGAGACCCATTCAACTCCTTGTCTATACTGCAAATGAATCACATATTTGTAAAGCTGAGTGACGCCATGTCAACTCCTGACTCTCTACTGGGCAGACGGGGTGAAAAAAGGTGGGGAGGGAATGAAGGATGCGTTTTTATACACAAACGTGCAGCTGTGACAAAATTGTACCAACCCGGACCGCTGCAGGAAAATTCAACTGCACATAAATGTCAACCTTTGAACAGAAACACAAAGATGTAACCCGCAAATAACCTCTTCATACATTTAATCAGTAAAAAAAAAGTTTATTTGGGGCCGAGTTTCACTTTAATGCCTCGTGAAAGGATTTACACCATTAGCCTTATTACCATTTCCCAGTACTACTGGGAAATGGTGAAATACCACAGACTTGATATATTTGAATTGGACAGAGTACAGATAGACCATGAGAAGTGGAAGGATAACACTACAAACCCCACCCCAAAAAACCTAGAGGAGTCCGCCATGTGTTTGTACTGCACAGCACTCTTCGGTCATGCTAGCAAGGCATGAAAAAATAAATCCTAAATAAAACTAACAGTGCTTACTGTAATCTAAATATACATCATTTACATTTAGCCACTATCTCACTTCATGCGGGACGAGTCTTTCCATTAGTTTTCAGACAGGCTGAGTAATTACAGTCAGCAGTGATGCAAGGTGGTGCTTAGTGACTTGTCAGTTCCTGAAACTTGTCCCCCTCCGAATACCGCACATCACTGTCCTTACCCTCTTTCCAAAAATTTCCATTTGTAATTGACAAATAGATGGATTAATGATGTATAAAATAACCCATCCATTATAGGAACCTGGGAGAGTCAATCATGTCAGACAAGCCTTTGTAGAACGTGCTTCCCATGACCCCTGTGGGGTTGAGGATACGATTGGCTGTCTGGAAGAAGGTTTTAGTGTAAAAAGAAAAGACAAATTGCTCCTCTGTTCAAAAACAGAGTTGATCAAAGGACTTCTGAAAGTCAGGCTTTCAGAAGTCAGGGCAAGTAGTATAATTCCTTAAGATAATATACACAAAAATCTACAAAGTTATTATCAGGAAATTGAATAAGATGTAAGAAATTATCTCCACATGATATCTTAAGAAAAATGCTAAAATATTTTTTATTACGCCTCATCAAAAGCGAAAATGTAATCCTTACTTTCATCACACCATGTTTTTCTTTGTGTAGCACTCAACCCAAGTAGCTAGACATGTACTCTGCCAAGGTGATGGTTGTACTCTGGGAATGTTTGCATGTTACTACTAAACAATTACTAATAATATGCTTATTTATTATTTTTAGTTATAGATGTGCCTCCAACAAACAAAAAATTACGAGCTACTTTGTTTTAAACTCACCGAGGGTAATACATTTCAGCTTCTGTAGTAATAACATTAAGATGCAACTCAAAGTTTAACATCAAAAGAAGCAAATAAAATACATTATTAGGATGTACAATAAAACTGAAACAAGATTCAGGATGTGTTCCAACGTTGGACGAATATTAAGAAATATTACTCCAAACTATCAAAACCAAAATCACACAAAATATCACATTCTAACAAAATAGTTCGCCTTTAAATTCAGGTCAGAACTTGACCATCTAAATTATTTTTACTGAAATAAAGAAAATCCATTGCAGGTGTGATTTATAGTTCGTGTTTGTTGTGACCCCAAAATACTAATGGTTGAATTACTTGAAACCAAATAGAAAATTAATGCACATGCTTTAATTTACTCACAAATTCCAAGTTGAGTTGGAATTTGGAAACCATTCAATCCACAGCAGGAGAATCCTGAGAAGACGTTTCGGTCCACTGTGTGATAAAAGTATCTGATTAGCTTCATATATCTGGCTAAGGTTAATGTACTCTACATACAGTTACCCATTTGACTCATGACAAAATGCTAATGCTAACTCCAGATTAGCATCACAAAAATAATTTACGGCGAGAACTTACTGTTCAGAAGGTTTAACAGTCCAAAACGGACATGTAGATTCTGCATCAAAGTTTATTTTAAGAGTGCAAAGTAGCTAAGGCAACATGACAAATTGAAATCCGACAGGCTAAGAGGGCCTTTTATTTGCCGCATTTAGGTCCCACCCCCATACATATGATTGGCATCAACCAATTAGTTTACATCAACCAATGAAATAACAGAAAATACAAGATTGACATTGCAGGCTAGGCGGGAACAAAAATTAACTAAAAATTAACTGTTAACTAATAAATTAACTAGATTTTATGGTGCTTTTAATACAAAATACAGAATTTTGTTTACTTTTAATATTTATTTTAACACTTATTAACTCCAGTTATAGTAACTTAGCCTCAATAGTTTGGAATTAATATTTTAGACAGAGTTACATTTAGAGACTGGGGTCAAACGTGGTAGAGGCTGCAAGACGCTCCTGCAACTCCATCAATGTCAAGTGTTTGTCTTGTCCAGTATGTTATTCAGCAATATGGACATAGCTTTAAAAATAAAATATTTGGGGTGTTCAATATATCAGAAAATAACATAAATTTGCTTTTAAAAATAGCAAAATGATGTATCTTAATCACATTTTACCTTATATTCATGCATTGTGTACATTATTGATAAGCATAAATTATTAGTTTTCATAAGTTCAATAAAACAACATGGATGAAGTTGCTTTTTTCCCCCAACAAAGTGCTTGGAAATATTTTGGTAGAAAACAAGGCCCAAGCTAGCCAGGACCTTTCTTCCTTAGCAAAATTCCAATAACCTGAGGGATTAGAGGGACCCATCCAACTCAATTAAATCAAAGGCGTGAGGAAAATAAACAATGACAAGGAAAACCTGCAGTAGCACATCGACAGGTGCGAGCTTGTGCATGTGTGGTGCCAAGCGTGTCCAGAAATCTTGTTTCAGGTGCGTCCTTGTGTTTGTGTGAAAGCCAAGGCTTTGCTGCAGCCAGATAAGCAAAATAGTAACGGTACCTTCATACAACTGCCAGTCTCCTCTCTGATCATGGAAATAAAAACATTTATTTTATTTCCAATTTCCAGTATATCTTAGCATCACTCTCCATGGAGTTACCCTCTATTTTTGAAATGTGAACAGATACACAGTTAAATAGACAGATCTGAAATATTTAAAACCACACCAACTCCAATTCAGCCCAAATAATTACAAGAAACATTAAATGACACATTTAAACATTTCTTTTTGGAAATATACCAAGAGGGAAGTGTTGGAAGGTCGATTACTTTTCTGACAAGAAAAAAAAAACAGTCATGAAGAATCAGGTTTTCCCTTAAGATGTTTACCATTTACAATTGAACTTCATGTAATAAACACTCCTATAATCATCATAATTAATTCTTCAAGTATAAGAACATAGTAAATTTGAGAGGCTGCATTTGTTACAAAGCCTAATGGAACAAGATTTGCTGAGTCCAGCCTTTTAAACAGGGAGCATGAAGCAAATGTGCAAACAATTTCACTATAGTCCAACATACAAAGAAAACATGCATTTTGCTGGAGGGAACAAAAGGAAAGTTGTTGATGAAATTGTATTAAAAAACTGACTGATGTTTCATCTTTAAGAATCCATATATCTGTATCTATACATGAAATGGATTTTGGCTGCATTATCCTAACTCATGCTGCATTATGTGGAAAAAAAAATAAAACTTTAGATCCCTGGGAAACAATATATTGCAAATGAAGGCATTTTTACAACAGCAAACTTTGTGTCCGATAAATATTTCTGGATTCCTGTTCAGAAATACTGAACTGCAAATACTGCAGTTCAGTATTTGCGGATTCACTTAAGAATTTCTTTCTGTGGAACATGCCTATGGTTCATGGAAAACACATCTGTTTTTTTTTCATATAGCATAAGATGTTCAAAAGAAAACCTGTAATATCAGAATAGGCAGGTATGAGCATCTTTGGAGGGGGTGTCAAGTATTCACAGATTTTAGTAGTTGACAGTTGGTTCTGGTCCCAAAATACCAAAAATACTAGGGGTCCACTGCAAATTTTTTGCCAATAGAAATATGATCTGCAGAATCAAACATGATTTTTTTCTAAAAAAAATTCTAAGCATTGCTTATGATAAGCTAATCTTAGCCACATAACTGGTATTTGATTATAAATAGATGCCACGTCAATATGAAGTTAAGATAAGAAAAGCTGTTTGGATAAGGTTTTATTTCTGATCTTTTTCTGGACATGAGCTCCTATGCATTGAACTGGAACTGTTTTCCTTCTAAAATCAATCCCATGGGTCAGTTTGTCATGCAAATATGTGAAATTGATGTCCCTTCCGATGTGAAAATACCCGTGCCATAAGGTCACTGAGCTGTGATGAAAAGCCAGGGTTTCAAATGAAATCCAGATTTGTTTGTGACACTCAGCCGTTTCATCTGATAAAAGTTAAAGCTCCACTGCTCTGTTTTATCCAAATAAACCGCTGTTAAATATCAGAATGTTTGATGATTTGACTTGATGAGCTAAAATTGCTATAACTCCGTAAACCTTTTGAAACCGACTCATCTGACTAAATCACCTAGTTGCAGTCAAAGTCCTAAAAGAGTTTACGCTTGTAATGGTAGAACAAAAAGCCATTTTTCTGACACAAATTCCAAACAGCTGTTTGGCTTTTAGATCCTCCATAATGGATGTTATATATATGTATATATATATATTTTTAAATTAAATTTAAAAAAATGCAACATACAGAAATCATACACAAACATATAAAACCTATACAGACAAACAACTGTAAAAATAAAATAAAAACAAGTCAATTGTCTAAATAACTGAGTACACTGCACAGATTACCGCTAACACTTTGGAGGAGCAGCGGCTCTACTTTGAGTCCCTCCCGGATGACCGAGCTTCTCACCCTATCTCTAAGGGAGAGCCCGGC